>ML685792.1:14569393-14585067 GCA_007922175.1 Pelusios castaneus | reverse complement strand
AAAGAAAGAAAGAAAGAAAGAAAGAAAGAAAGAAAGAAAGAAAGAAAATGAACTTTGAACTCAAGTAACCTTTATTATCTTAGTTTTCTGCAAATATCTAGGACTGTGCTTGTGCTGTGATAAATAAGATGAATTCAGTAGCTGACATACTAGAAGCAAATTCTGGAAAATCATCTTTTAGACCCAGATTCAGGACAGAATGCAAGCATGAGCTTAAGTCCATTGCTGCTCTGGAAAGCACTTAAGCATGTGCTTAAGTTTAAACATGACCATTGTTGTTGTAAGTAAGCAGCCAAAGAGCTGCTCTAACTGAGCCTTAAATGTTGTTGCCCCCTAGAGAGCAGCTCCCTCCCTGGATACATTCCGAACACATCCCCTACACTGGGCAAATCTACAATGCCCAGAGAATATCCTTATGCCATTGGCTTTCTCCAGGGACCGTTTCTCCCACAGGCATAGAAAAATCACATTCATGGCCCTTAGGGTGCGTTTACACTTGAAAATTAAGTCGACTTAAGCTTGCTTAAGTCAACTTAATTACCCTGCGTCTACACTACACTTTCCTTAAGTCGACTTAAGCAGCTGCTTAAGTCGCCTTAAGGGAATTCAAAGTCAACTTTATAACACCTGGTATAAACTCGACTTTGAGGCTTAAGTCGACTATTTAAGTCGACTTAAGCCAGTGTAGACATGGGGTAGCCCTAAGTCGACTTAGTCGACTTAGGGCATGGGTCCCTTCTCGCCGGGACCACTCAGGTCCCGGCAAGAAGGGACCGTGGGGCTCACTTCCTTCTCCCCAGGACCCGCACTCCAGCTGCTTGGCAGCTGGAGCGCGGACCCTGGGGAGAAGGAAGCCCCACACTCCCCACGCTTCCTCCAAGCTGGGACCCTGCATTCCCAACAAGGAGGGAGAGCTGGAGATCTGTGCTCCAGTTGCTCAGCAGCAGGCAGCTGGAGCGGGGATCCCGGCATGAAGGGTCCTCAGGGCTCCCTTTTCACCGGGACCACTAAGGTCCCGGCAAGAAGGGACTGTGGGGCTTCGTTGGTGAGAAGAAAGCCCCGCGGTCCCTTCTCTCCGGGACCTGAGTGGTCCCGGAGAGCAGGGAGCCCCACGCTCCAGCTGGAAACAGCTGGAACATAGCAATGGCTGGCGCCGTTCTCCAGCTGTTTCGAGAAACAGCTGAAGCACGGCGCTGGCCAAGGGAGCCCTGGGCCCCTTCCTAGCCAGACCAAGCGGTTGCGGCCAGGAGGGAGCGCAGTCTTCCGCGCTCCCTCCTGGTCGGGACCACAGGATCCCAGCTAGCAGGGACTGCGGGGCTTCCTTCTTGCCGGGACCATGGGGCTTGCTTCTTGCCGGGACCGCGGGGCTTTCTTCTTGCCAAGGAAGCCCCACGGTCCCTTCTTGCCGGGACCTGAGTGGTCCCAGTGAGAAGGGAGCCCTGAGGTCCTTCTTGCTGGGATCCCCGCTCCAGCTGCTCAGCAGCAGGCAGCTGGAGCGCAGGACTCCGGATCTTCCTCCTGGCCCGGACCACTAGGGTCCGGGGAAGTTGTCCCCAGGACCCGAGTGGTCCAGTCTAGGAGGGTTCCCTTCTGCCTGGGACGTGGGTAGTCCCGAGCAGAAGGGAGCCGAGTGGTTCGGGGCAGAAGGGAGCTCCTTGCTCCCTTCTCCCCTGGACCGCTCAGGGGCTTGCTGCCCCGGGGAGACCCAGCCCCATGTGGGGCTGGCTCTCCCTGGACCAAATAAGTCAACTTAGAGAGTTCAGTGTGGACTCTCTAAGTTGACTTAGGAGGCCAGTGTGGACTCTCTAAGTCAACTTAATAAGGTCGACTTAAAGTCGACTTATTAAAATCAACTTTTTAAAGTCGACCTTAATTCCCCAGTGTAGATATAGCCTTAATGAGTAGTTCCTCTATGGGTGCTAAGGTTTCTCTTTCAATCAAAATAAGGAGAGGAAATATTTTTTTAAATGTGGAACTTTACTCTGGGTTTATTATGCTTGTCTCTGCTTGTACTAAGCATCAAGTTTTTAAGGTGCGGCTTGACAAAGGCCTGGTTGGGATGGTTTAGTTGGGGTTGGTCCCGCTTTGCGCAGGGCATTTGACCAGATAACCCCCTGAAGTCCCTTTCAATCCTAGTCTTCTATGGCTATGTATACACTAGAAAAAGTTAAGTTGACTTTGTTAAGTCTACTTAATAATGTCGTCTTTAAGTCGACTTAAAGCCGACCTTATTAAGTTAACTTAACAAAGTGGACAAAGTCGACTTAAAGTTAAGTTGACTTAGTCCACTTTGTTAAGTTGACATAACCACCCTTAAGTCAATTTAATAAAGTCAACTTAAGGGTTACTCCCTGTCCACACCATTCTTAAGTCAACGTAAGGAGTCAACTTAAGGCTTAAGTCAACCTAATGAGCGGTTCTTATTAGGTCGACTTAAGCTTTCATTAAGTCGATTTAAGGAATTTCTTAAGTTGTCTTAATGAAAGCCTGGTGCAGACTGGGAGTAATTTAGGTTGACTTAAGGGTCCGTAAGTTGATCTAAATTGCTAGTGTAGACTAGTGAGACCAATCACCATCAGATCAATCTTTCTGGAGCAACTTAGCAGTCAGTTAAGACACACTAAGGCCTGGTCTACAATTTGGGGCTAAGTTGATGGGAGATACACAATCTGTGTGCCGCAGAATGCATATCTCCTGTTGATATGTTTACTTTGACTTACTGCTCTGTCTTCACTTGGCTGCGTCAACTGGCAATGCTTTCCCGTCGATGTAGTGTTACTCTACTGGCATCGATTGGAGAGCAGTTCCGGGATCGATTGAGTGGGTATACACTGACTGCTCAATCGATCCCACTACGTCAATCCATGGGGATCGATGCATTTTCAGTATAGACAAGCCCACAGTCAATCCAGAAATAAATTCATTAAAACCACATCCTCAAGTGGTGCAGCACAGTGAAGACGCTGCACTGAAAGGCTATGTCTACACTTGTGAATTTGTCAACTTAGCTAAATCGAATTAACAAAGTCGACTTTAAGTCGACGTTGTTAAGTCGACTTAGCATTTCCACACTTAAATTTTAAGTCAACTTAGAGGGGACCTTACAAAATCGACCTAGAGCATCCACACTGGATGCCTAGGTTGACTTGTAGGGGCTAGATGGACATGGGACAGGTCCACGGTGGCAGGGGGGCACCCCTTGCCAAGTGCCAGGGGGCTCAGCCTTTGCCCCATTGTACCTTAATACAATGGGGCAAAGAAGGACAGGGACCCTGGCAGGGCATAGGGGCAGGGTGGCCAGGGCTCTGCCCTTCTCTTTGGGGGGGCACACCAGGCTATGGCTGTGCCAGCCACCTTAGCAGGGAAGGCAGTGGGGAAGCCCTGGAGCACCCCAAGTCAACTTAAAGTCGACTTAGGGCTTCTCCACATCTACACTGGCTTAAGTCAACTTAAAACTAGGTTTTATAAAGTCGACTTAATTTTTCCTTAAGTCGACTTAAGCAGCTGCTTAAGTTGACTTAAGGAAAGTGTAGTATAGACGCAGAGTAAATTAAGTCAACTTAAGCTTGCTTAAGCTTAAATCGACTTAATTTACAAGTGTAGACGCACCCAAAGGGAGTTAGGAAGTCGATGGGCGTTCTGCAAGCAACTGCAGCTGAATTTTCCAAACAGCATAGACCGGGCCTCTGCCATAGCCCAGTGGTACCAGAGTCAGATGGACAGAGCTGACAGTAGGGATAAGTATACTAAGCAATTTCTGAGGGTCCAAAGCAGCTTTTACTCTCTTTTTATTATAAAAACTTGCCTGTTTTAGTATTATGTGAAGTGGGAGGGGAAATATTGCTGCTTAGGGCCACCAGTGGGCTAGCACCAGTTCTGCAGCTTACTTTGCAGCTAGAGTGTTGGAAAGGAGACACTGTCTGCCATCTGCCTTTTTATCTGTAACACAAAGTACCTGGAGGTGACTGACACTATATGGCTAGATAGGCTATACAACCTAACTGCTAGCTTGCTGTACGGTACTGTATAAAGATATATGAAAATATCTATACTCCATAGTATTATATGACTGTATAGGCCTACTACTAGATATCTGCAGATTAAATTAAAACAGCTTTCAGGGATATAGTCACAATGCAGTTTTTTTTTGTGGGTGGGGGGTTGGGATTTAATTAGGACTAGTTTGTTCTGACAAATCATTTAAAGATACTTGGCAGCTCTGTCATCTGACTTGAATTACATGTATGTTACAAAGCCTCACTCAACCTCCCTACTTTTACATTAGACCACCATATCAAAAATAAAGCTTTCCTGGGCCTCTTACACTGAAGAACTGTGTCAACAGCAGGCCCCAAACTTGACCTCCTCTTGTTTATTTTGCAATTCCTTAGGTGTGCTCATGTATTACTGTGATATAAAATCGAATTTTTTCAAAGCTAAAAAAGAGTTAGCATAGAAACAGTATTAAATGTCACTAGTAAGAAAATTTCCCATAACTTTTCAAAACAGATGTCAACTACGTTATCAGCAAATGCCAGGTTAAATATTACTTCTGAACTTTTGATATTACTTTTGATCACTGATTCCTTCACTTAGACATGCACACCTGCCTTTTCCTAGCGCCACTGTTTTCACGTGCAGAATTGTGGCTGAATAACATTATTGGGACTAAGTTAGAACCAACAAACATGCACTTCTGTGAGGCATAACATTGCACTGGTAGAGAATGGCTTCTGTTCTCTGTGTTGACTGATCAAGCTGATGACACAGGGCCAGATCCAAAGGCTACAGAAGTCAGTGGGAAGACTTTCATGGGCTTTGGGTCAAATCCATAATTTTCGGTTCCTTGGCTTTGGCATCTTTCTGTTACAACGTTTAGTCATAAAAGGAAAATTGCTTCTTGAGGCCTACTGGTATTTATAACTCACCAACCAAAGATCCTGTATGCAATAGGAGCAAAATGAAGAGGTAGGTTGTGGGGGACATAGTAAGGACTCTTTAGCAGACCAGAGGAGCATCTTCAGAGGCATGAAAGGGCTGAGTCAGGGGAGGGTCAGTTTATCTATCACTACATATCCAGGCCTAAACACCCTGTGCGCCTTCAGCTGCTACTACCATCCACTGAATGCAGTAGAAACAGCCGTCTTCACTAGATGAATTAATGTGGAGAAAATGTTCCTATAAGATAAATAAAAAAGACACTATGAATTCTAAAGAAGTTTTTGTATTCTCTCAACACACAGCTAGATTCAATTATTAGCATAATTTCATATGGTACCTCTTACTAAAAACAAAATATAACAACACCTTAGTTAGAAGTCTTTCATGATGCTTACTTTTGACTTGGCGGAAAACATTAATCTGTTTTTTCCCCATTATACACATACTTACAAGAATATTTCTTGTATAGAATACCACTGTTGCCAGAACTCTGGGGATCCCTTGATGCAATACCAACACAATATTACATTAATCTTCATTTTTAATGCATCATTTAATGATAAATTCAATAAATTGCTATAAAATTGTAGCTCCTACCTGTTTAGTACATTTGGTCACTATTATCCCCATTTTGCCCTATCTTTAATTTCCAGCCTTGGACAAATGCTGTTAATTAGTCCAGCAGGAAAGCCAATGTCTACATGTAACCCAGTAAAACTAAATAATTGTTTTTGGATTAGGTCTCATCAACACAAAAAAATCATATTAATATTAAATTGATAAAAGCAGAGGACTCTGTAGGTTTGGTCTTTCCAAACCATGGGGAAAAGACTATAGTACACATCCATACTTCTGCCTATATTATTATCTGTGTTCTTCCCTTTTTTGTAGCTTTTATAGGCACAATACCAAAAGGATTAGTGATGATCTACCAGTAGATTTGATGGTAGAAAAATACACTGACAATCTCTGTTTTGATGCAAATCTCTTTATCTTTTCTGTGTTTAGAGCATCCAGACAGAAATTTCCAACACATCAGCATAGTATCCATTCAATTATCTTAAAATCAATTGATGGTTCTCACCACAGGTTGCTCTTGGAGTCTGTGCATGAAGACCAGAAATTAAAGGGGCCCACAAGAATACATCAGAAATATCAACCCAATCCTCCCTCCCTATAATCAAAGTGCATACTGAAGCTAGATTCTTAATAGACTGCTGTATTAAATCACTTTCTTTTAACACTTTAAGACCATGCCAAGTTAATGCTTATTCACTTTCCTAACTCACGTCTTGAGCTTACAATGTTCTGAGTTCTCTTGATATGTGTCAATTCCCACACAGAAGTACTTGGAGCCTTGTAGGATCAAACCCTCAGTATGAAGTTCCTGGCCAAAGTGAAGGATGAGTGATCTGACTGAGGCAAATACCTGAATTGTTATCAGAACCTTGAACAGAATCTGATCCAAATGTTGTTTGAGAGTCTAATTAAATGGGCTTTGTTTGTTTTTTAAATAAGACTGTTGTTTCTAAATTTGTATAGGTTGTTTTGGTTCACCAGAAATACCAAAGTCCTGTGAAAATATTCTTTTTGTATTTAGTGACTGACTGCCAACAGCAAATACTTAAATGTAATGAGAACCCAATCTCATGAAATATCCAGTCTGATTTTCTAATGAAAGAGGTTGCTGTTGAGCTTCAGTCAAGCCTGGTCACTTATGGGCTGATGATGGCCTGTAGTCAAGGCGCGTTGCGGTACAATCATCTCTACTTTGCAGGTTTCTAAAAAGAGGTCTCTGATTTATCTTTTGTAGCCTGTTGAGGTGGTATAAATCATGGTTTTCTGTGAGCTCAATTGCCCAACAGCGTTAACATGTTTGATTGATGTCAAAGCACAAGACTTTGTGACGTCTCTTGGTCAGTGTCTTTAGCTTGGTGGATTGAAACCAAAACACAAGCCTATTTGGAGTTACTGGCAGAGCCCCTTGGTCTGGCCTTATGCCTTAACACAGGGCATTGGGTCAACAGCTGGATTTTTCTTCAGCTTTTGATAGGTGCCTGGATCTCTGTTGCTGGCCTCCTCTCAAGGGACAGGGCCCTGTGAGAGCACGCTGGCTTAACACCTCTAGTTTCCTAGTTTGATGAAGGCATAGATATCTGTGAGATTGCTGGTTCAAAACTTGCAGCTTGCTAAGGTACAGGCCTCGGGAGTCATTGGATCAGAATCTCCAGCTGCTGGACTTATATGAAGGTACAGATTTCTGTGAGCTATCTGTTTCTGCCCACCTGACTTGCTAGAACGGTGCCAATGCAAAGGCTTTTGTGGGTTCCTTTGCTCAGGAGCCTTAATTTGCTTGGCTAATGTGAAAAAACCAGGTCTCTGAGATTACTAGTTTGGCTGAATATAGCTGATGACTTTAATTTATTTTTCAGTTGCTCCTTGCACAGAATTTATGAGCAAGACAGTAATCACGTTCCTAGATAGGCAGAATCTTTATGACTTGGAAAGACTATAAAAGGTTATTGCAAAGGCCGCTAGTTTGAATCCTGGAATTTGAGTGACACTTTGCATTAAATATTCTAAAAGAAAATGGTTTAATTGTTTTAAACTGTGGAAGAAATAACAGAAAAGGGGGCTTAGAGATATGTTTGGGAATTATCAGCTTGCTACGCTGATGTAAATCAGAAGTCTCTCCATTAATATCTAAGGATTTACAATAGTGAAAAATCAGCATGAGAAGATTATTAGGTCCAAGCTATCATCTTTCTGGATGCAGATGTATAGCCATACTAGGAAAGGAGTTCTTATAGTCTAAGGTTGCATGGGACTTTTGTGAATGCTGTGAATGTTATCTTTGTAGCAAGAAAGTTTCTTGTTATCTAAGGAGTCTCAAACAAGAGAGCCAATTTTTTTACTCCAATCTGGCTGTGCAAATGAGTCCAAATCTGATTGTATCTAGCCATCTGAGAATTCTCTCAGTGTGTGGGTGGGGAGAACTTTCAGTCACCTCCCACACCATCTGCTCTGGAATAGAGGAGACGGACGCCACAGGGCTGTATCAAAGTGGCATAAGTTAGAGCAGCCCTACGGCTGCTTACTCATACCAAGGATTGGTGCAGATTCTCAGAATCCGGGAGCCATAACCAACTTCCTGACAATATCTCCACTCTCCTGCCTCAACCAGATCTCAACACAAGATAGTAAATTATAGATTCCAGATCAGATTCTAAGAGTAGTTAAGAACAGGGAACCTTCTTTGAATGCTGTCTCTCCTACTTTTCCAATCCTACTTGCTCCACTTTATTGCTTTGGTGTCTTGAGGACGGGAAGCAGAGAAAGAAATGTAAGTTGGGTTAGGGCTCCCCGCTTTATCGGTGTATTTGGTTGTGTGAAATTTCTTATGCTAGCAAAAGGGAACAGATTGATAAAAGTTCCCCAATAGCAAATAAATGATCCTGTACTTGTACCACTGTGCAATATATTTATACTGTGAGGTCACTGGTAGCTGTTCAAAGGCAAACATGGTGAGCAGGGCTGTGCTAAATATGCAGGCCCTGACTGGATAGATTGAAGAGGGGGAAGCTGGTTTGGACTCCCTGATTCAGGGCTACCCAGCCCTGGCTCAAGTTAAAGTTGTACAAGGGCAGCCCAGACTTACATCTGTAGAATATCAGACTTAGCAGGATGCTGTTCCACTAACCCGCTCCACTCACTGCCCTACCTTGTCTATTCCCCATCCCTGACATGCCTCTAATGCTCTCGCACAGGACCTTGAGGTGGGGGACTCTGGCACAGCCACCTCTGCCAGATTTTCACTATCAGAACAGTAGTTACCCTGCACATAGGTAATTCTCCACTATCTCCATGGGCTGAAGGCCACCTTGGTTGGCTGATGCAATGCAAAGTGACACCATCAGAGGAGAGAATCTAGCTCTTGGTGTTCTGTTGTACAGGGACAGGCAAGGGTAGAGAAGCCTGTCAGTTCAGAAGGGAATGAAAAATTTTGAGAGTATCTCCAAAATCATGCACCATCTGTCTGCCACAGAAAACATCTTCTGGGGTATCATGTACCATTCTGTGGGAGGGGTGGGTGGCAGGAAGGCTAGGGAGGACTGTACCTGAGGACAGTGAACATGTTACCATTCACTAGTCCACTAGCCATTGTCTCTAATGAATCAGAATTGCAGGAGCAATGGGATCTACTGCAGGCTGACGGCTGTATTAGCAGATAATTAATCAGTCTAGGAGATAATCACAATCAAATAAAAGATAACTCGCATTCTAAACTAAGATCACTGTTACAGTCCATATCTAGCTTACCCACATAGGTTTGGCTACTGATGATTTTGTAGCCAGATCCTTCAGTATCAGTCCTTGATGCTGCTTAGAAGATGGTTTCTAAAAAAGATCCTTATTCAGTTCCAAGTGTGTCTTTTTATTTTCAACTCCCCCTTCGCCCCTTCTTTTGGTCAGGTGATTCTTCCTCCTCAATCCACTTACGCACTTAGTCTTCATTGTTCTTGTACTCATACCTTCACTGGGTGTTCATGAACCCAGCTCTTTTTGTCTGTCCCTTTTCAAGCCATGTGGAATACATTTGGGGACATGTTTCATATCTGTGCACACGTATGGTGCTGCAGGAAACATGCTACCATAACAGTAATGTAGAGCATGCCATGGGAATTCCAAAAACACATTACATGACATATTATGCATTAGATGATACACTGTTACATTGTAAGGGTGAACAAAAAAGATACACCGATTACGTTACAGGGGGAGGGTGCAGCATGTCACACTCTTATGATTTTGAAACATTGCATTTTATTGCATTTATTTATTTTATTTTATTTGCTTAACCATGGCACATGGAAGCCCTATTTATGGATCAGGACCCTGTTATGCTAGATGCTGCACAAAAAGAGTTCAGAAGTTTATTCTTATAGTGAGAACTAGACATCTGAAAATCCTGCAGAACGATTTCTCCAATGTTTCTAGCAGGAAGCAAATTGTTATATGATTTGCAAACATAGATAATTTATTGGAATCCCATCAATAAACAAATTCCAGAAGAGATATGAGGGTAACATAACAAGATAAAATGTAAGAAAAGATAAGCCATTTTAACAAGCCACATGTTACGGTAATGATTGCTTATCATTTTATGTTAATAGAAAAGATTAAAGTAGTGCCACTTTAAGAATATGATAAAGAAAGTCTATTCAGCATAGAGAACTCCATACTGATGGAAACAGAAGATAAATTTCATTCCTTTACTAAAGGCCATATGCTGGTAATAAATTAATTAACAACAGGTTGCCTGTGACAAATACTATGCAGATACAACTTTGAATAGACAGGGCTTGCCAATGCCATTCCCTCTCACCCATTTTTCCTTTTTGCATATTCCCTGAAATTCCTTGGAGACCACATGAGATTAGGCCTAAGTTCTTTCCCAACAAAAGGAGACAGTCCTTGCCTGACCAAATATGTTTCCCTAGTCTGGTTGTTCTGAAGGATCAATGCCGGTAGTAATATAGATGAATCAAATTCTTTGTTTGAGTTTTGTAATAAGAAGCGGAAAAATGAACCTGAGTGTTAAAGCAAAATGGCTGCTTTTAGGTACAGCTCTGGAGGGATGTCGGTGGGGGGAAGAAAGGGGCAGGACTAAGATGGCAGAGTGGTGTCACTGCACTAAGAGCTTCAGGAGGAATGCTAGTTTATGCATCCAAAATCCTTCCAGATAAATCCATGTTCCAGTTGCAGCTCTGCTATGTTTGCGCATAATGCAGCATGTGCGTCCTCCCTGATCTCATTCAGCTCCCATGCTTGTTATGGAGGAAAGGAGTTGAGGCGATAGGCATGTCTTTACATGATCTGACTTGGGCCTCCATGCCATAAAGTACTTAAATAGGTGACCAACTTCAAGCAGGCATGTGATCCTGTTGACTTCAATGGGATACTGATGTGTGTAAAGAGAGATACATCCATAAGTACCTTGATGAATCAGGGTCCAATGCAGCTAGCTGTACCAGCATGGAACAGTGCTTGCACTGTCTCTTCCACATAATGGCTGATCCTGATTCAACAGCTCACAGTGGTGAGGACTCCTTTCAAACTCTCCCCAACCCTTTGCAAATCTAGGCAATGTTAGTGACAATGCAACCCTTTACTGTTAAGCACTTAATATATTTGTCGCGGTCATATTTAATGCTTATTTCATTGTATGTACTGCAGTTGTATATGTACCAGAGCTGATCAGAACCAGAATTTCCATGGGAAAGTCTGACATTTTGAAAAATAATTTATTCCAGTTCAGAATGAGTTGCCAAAAATTTAACATTTCCTGCTAAATTAAAATAAAAAGAATTATTTCAAAACATCAGAAAGCTTTGTTTTGATAATGTTGACATGTTTTGTTGCAATAAGGTAAAAGCATGTTGGTTTTATAAGGTAAATAAGTTTTGTCTCAACTTTTGATTGATTTTATTTTGATTTTTATACTATATTAAATATAATACTTTGTATATAATATGAATATTCAAATTTACATTTTTATATAATATAAAAGTCCAAATAAATTAATAAAAAGATACAGTAAAAAGAAATGTTTTTTACCTTATTGAAATGACCTTTTTTCCTGTAGAAAATTGTCAATATAGACATGTTCCTGTGAAACATCAATTTCAATGCATCTGCACTTTTCAATAAAAATATTGGGTTTTATTTTATTATTTTTTTTTTTTTTTGCAAAGGTTTCAACTAGCTCTAGTTTATATGACCGTTTGTCACAGACTATATGAAAATGTTTGCCCAATCTGGGCTAATGTGTTAGCACATTGGCAAAAAAGATAGGCACTCAAAGAAATTCAAAGCATTCATTAGGCTAGGTGTGTTTGAGTCAAAGAGCAATTGTCTCTAATCTGAGCTCATAATAAAACATTAAAAATATTACCTGGTGAAAACTAAAAGTACAAATATGCTTTGTTATTTCTTGATGAAATGTGTATTTTGTTTCTGCAGAAAGTTTACTCCTATTTATTAAAATTTCAATGATATTGTAACATTAAAAAATATATATTTCATGGATCTGACCAGGTGTCCGGCAGTCCATGAAAATTTCCTGCTGCCTTGGGGGCTAATCCGACATTTCCTAATGTCAACTGAAAATCTTGTATAACATAGTTGTTGATTGTTGTGGAGAAAGTTGACTGCTATTCCCAAGCAGCTATTTGTGTAGATGATGGCATCAGATAAATATATACACTCTAAAATTAAAATATTATTAAGTATTTGCATGCACTATTAGCCCAACTGTGTGTTGACTTATTGAAATGCAGGCTTTTAATACTGATACTGCATCAGGTATAACACAGTCCAATGGCTGGAAGTTGAAGCTAGACAAATTCAGACTGGAATAAGGCATACATTTTTAACAGTGAGAATAACCACTGGAATAATTTACAAAGGGTCATGGTGGATTCTCAATCACTGATAATTTTTAAATCAAGTTTGAATCGTTTTGTAAAAGATATGCTCTAGACATTATTTTGAGGAAGTGCTATAACCTGTTTTATAAAGGAAGTCAGACTACAAGGTCACAATTGTCACTTCTGTCCTGGGCGTCCATTAATCAGGTTGCACCAGAGTGGCATGGTACAGAATTTATCCCATAATGTCTGACCTGTTGTTTAACTCACACAGCTGCTGCTGACTTCCAGGGGAAAAATGGACTTGAGCCATAAAATAATTCAGACCTACCGGTAATCTGAAATATTTCAAAGTTCGAAGGAAGGGACTGTTTGGTTTAACTTGGCTCATTTTAAAGGCAGAGGCTATGATAAAAAATCAGATAGAAGATCCAAATTTGGATTTCAAACACCTGGCATTTTATGTTTCATTTTTATTTTAGCTGGTTCTCTATTTCTAGAGCAACAAAAGCAATTCATATTGAAAACACAATAAGAAAAAAATGGATGTGACTCAATGTCATTGCATTTGTCACTAACTGAGGATGTAGCCCTCAATCTTTTTCACTGATTTTGTGAAAAGGCAGAAGACATTGCCCTTCCTCAGTGCAGTTATTTTTGCTACAAATGAAAAGGAAAACCCCTTAAAGATTGGCTCTTGACTAAACAGGATTTATCAAGGAGTAATTGAGATTTAGGTCATGATCTTGCAGACATTTATAAATGTGCCTAAAATTATTTATGTGTTGAAGTCTTTGTAGGATAGGGCTTTATATATTAAGATTCTAGAGTATGTCTATACTTGCACCTTAAATTGACTTAACGGCGCTTAAGTCGACCTACAGAATGCTGCCTCTATATTGGGCACTTCCTTAAGTCGACTTAAGCACTTCCTTAAGTCGACTTAATAACTCCACCTCTGAAGGTTGACTTAATGCCTAAATCAACCTTATTAAGTCGACTTAAGCCAGTGTGGATGGGGAGTGCCCTTAAGTCGATCTAATTAGCCTCCAGACCCCGGTGCAATTTGGGACAACTACCCACAACGCACTGCTCCTCGGTTGACCTAGCAACTGCCGGTGTGGACACAGACAGTCGACTTAAGTTTTTAGTGTGGTCTCTCTAAGTTGACTTAACAAAGTCGACTTGAAGTTGACTTGAAGTCGACTTTGTTAAGTCGAGTTAACAGAGCCTCTAGTATAGACATAGCCATAGATTGTAAACTCCTCGGGGTAAATACTTTGTCTTATTTGCAGTTAAGAAGCTACATAATTAGTTAATAATAATAAGAGAGAGAGATTGCTCCTTGTATAAAATCCATAATCTGTTTTAAATATGTGTATATCCCTTTTTAACATAAGCTGTAAAATCCACTTTTTAGGGCTTTCCTGAAATCTCCCATAACATATACATCCTCTCATGGCATCGTTTTTACATAGAACTTTACTCCACTACTACTCTACTGAATGGAAAGCTGAGATTCTCCTGCAGTCTCTTGACTCCAGCAGCTGAGTCTTTAAAATAAAAATATCCAAAATAACCAATAACCAAAATATCATGAGACACATGAAAATATCGTAAGAGTTGCCAGCACTGATTTGAATTACCTCTATCATCTCTGACATAATAGGCTTTATGCAAAAAGGACTTATTACTGGTTTCTTGGTTGATTCTGGTTAGCCAGAATTAAGGTGAGCACTGGATTAGTCTGATTTCTTTTTTTGCTTCTGTATTACCCCTTACAAAATGGTCAGTCTCTAGAAATCATTAGCTACATTGTCTTGGAAACATATCTGACCAGGAAGAAGTTTGGTTAATCTCTCTGGTCAATCTGATCTCATTTACAGTAGTAATTCTGGACAACTATAGATGGTTAAATTTGATGTGGACATGAGTCATTGGCACTCAGAGTTCCGTGAAGCCTTTTCATTCCACTTCGGAATGTGCTTTTTTTATGCTTTCTCACCTGCTATGAAATTCATAGATGAATATTCTGGAGAGGACGATGATATACAATTTAAATTTCTGCATTTAAGTCTATCTCACTGGTAAAGCACTTTGGAATCCTTTCCGAGAAAGGCATTATCTAAACGGAAGTTAACATTATTTATTACATCACTTTTAATTCTACACTACTAAATTCATAAACAGGTGGTAGGTAGAAAAGGTGCTGGCCTTTTAGGCAGGCTCAATCTTATTAGTGATTCCAGCCTAGAATGAGTAGAGTTCTGGGTCTTGTAGGTCTCGGGGCTGATGGGAGTTTAAAACATGGAATTCTGGGAAGGAGTGCCAAGGACTACCAGGATCTCCGTCTTTCAAAACAGGTTGAGACTGGAGAAGGAGCTATCTACTGACTTAATTAAAGCTCATTAAAATTACTGGAAATCTTTTCACAGATTTCAGTGGGCTTTGATTCAGGCCCTATATCTCCTCACACTCCTTTCCAGCATTTCTTGCTGTGACAATCTCTAATGCTCATCACAGGGGACTAACATTTACAGAACTCCACTCGTTCTGCACTAGAATCAAGACAGTGGGCAGTGCTGGTCCTGTATCCTGCCTTAAAGGGTCAGCATACATTATTAAAACTAGCCTAGGCCACATTACTATTTGTAAATCAGCTTAAGAAACATTACAGGCTGTAAAAATAAATAGTCTGATTTGCACCCATACAATACACTCTGTATTCCAGAGCCAGAGTTGGCAGCTGCATGGAGTTAGTCTTGAATCTGGCCCTGATTAACACACTTTCCACTACTTGCTAAGGGACCCATGGTCACTTACCATCAGAGCAAAATTACTTGCAAAGCCAGTTTAATAAAATGAACAGCTTAACCATTTGAGAACATTTCAACCAAGCTCTTCAATTATTTAAGCTTTGTAAAAGGCTTTTTGGCAGCTGGCTTCACCCCATTAATAGTGTATGTTGTTGACACAGTTGGTGTGGTAGGCAAGGCAATAAAATAATTACAGTCCTCGTAAGCCTAACCACCCACAAAATCAGAACAATCCTAGTAAAGACAAATGAGACTAAGAATAGAAATATATAAATAAATGCTTCCACTCCCAAACCTGCAAGTGAGTTTATAAAAACAATACTTTACCTTTATATAGTGACTTTCATTCCAAAGACAAAAGAGTCTTGTGGCACTTTTAAAGACTAACAGATTTATTAATCGCATGAGCTTTCGTGGGAGAAAATCCCACTTCGTCAGACGCTTTGAAGATAGGAAAGTTACAGAGTGGGAGGAAATTAAATGCAGG
>ML685792.1:14548130-14558616 GCA_007922175.1 Pelusios castaneus | reverse complement strand
AAAGAAAAGAAAAGAAAAGAAAAGAAAAGAAAAGAAAAGAAAAGAAACCAATCCACAACAACAGCACACCTCCAAAACCATGATGGAAATGGCAATATATTTTCTGAGTGATAGAACTCTGAGTGGCAGATGGGGAAGACCATGAGGAAAGGAACAAGAAAACAATGACTCTGTCATTTAGATATTTCTCTCCATTTATGCATGATAAATTTATGGAAATAAATGATAGTTTATTGTGAAACTGTTTATAGTTTTATTGTTTTGCTGTATTTTACAACAAATACAACTGAAATAAGCTTGAACAATCTCTTCAGTTGCTACCAGAATATAAATAAAAGAAGAAACAAGTCACTGCTTGCCACAGGTACCTGATAATAAACTTCACAGGCCAGGTTTCCCCTTAGTATTATTGGGTGTGTCTACACTTACAAATAAAGTCAACTTAAGAAGGCTTAAGTGAACTTAAACTACTCTGTGTCCACACTGGGCCTTCCTTAAGTCGACTTAAGGAAAAGTTAAGTCGACTTAATAACACCTCCTTTTAGGTTGACCTAACGCGTAAGACGACCTTATTAAGTCGACTTAAGCTAGTGTAGACGCAGAGTATCCCTAAGTCAACCTTCATGACCTCCAGACTTCCCTCCCAGAGTTCCTGGCACAGGAAGAGCCTGCCCTGGCCAACCACACAGCAGGACTCACCCCTGACTACCCTGTTCCCCAGAGCTGGCCAGACCTGCTGCTTGGGAGCAGGGCAGAGCAGAGCCAGTGCCACCGGCAGGCCCCATCCTGGAGCCACCAGGAAATTCTGGACCTGCAGACCATATGGGGAGATGAGGCAGTCACTTCCCAGTTGCAGGGCAGCCAATGCAACCAGGAGGTGTATGCCTCCATCTCCCAGGCCCTGGCTGCCAAGGGCCACACCCGGGACACACAGCAGGTCCAGGTCAAAATCAAGAACCTCCACCAGAGCTACCAAAAGGACCGGGAGGAGACACTCCGGACAGGGGCAGCCCCCACCAACTGCCGGTATTACCAGCAGCAGGATGCCTTTCTGGTCCAGGAGAGCGGCAGTCTGCCAACCCACCCCATCAACTCTGCCGAGCCCCCCTTCCTCGACAACAACCAGGAGGAGGGCTCAGGGGATGAGACTGTGGTGCTGGAGCAGGGGGAGGCCAGCGCCCAGCAGGAGCAGGAGGACACCTTGCCAGCCCCAGAGTCAGCTGCCAGCCCGAAGATCATCCCTTCCCCAACGACAGACACTGCCCCCAAGGAGGAGGAGGAGCAGATTCCCCCCGCTGAAGAAGACTCAGGCGAAGTGACATCACACCAGACACCTGCTGCACCTTCTGGTGAGTGCTCCCTCCCTCTCTCGCTCCCTCCCTGCAGGCAGGGTTGACCCTGCCTCTGGGACAGGGACTGCAGGGGGGACATGGCTCAGGGACAAGCAGGGTCAGGGGGGAAGGCACTCCCACAGGGGCAGATGGGCTGGGGGCTGCGTGGTGGGGGCAGGGAGGAACCCGGAGGCAAGCAGTGCAGTCTCATATCTGGAGCTGGGGTGGGAGGAATGTAGGCGGGAGCATCAAGGCCAGACAGCATGCGCCCAACACCGGTGGCACGTGGCCTCAGGAGAGACCCCGAAGGAAGGGCTGCCTACAGCTCACAACCGTCAGCACTGCACCCGACCTGAGCGTCGGCGAAGCAGGGGGATGGTCAGGGGACAGCAGCTGCTGTCAGGCTGCACACCGCACCAGCTAATGGGAGGGACTCTCTTCTTTGCTTCTCCCCAGCAGCCCCTGCGCCCTTGGCATGTGGCACTCCTGGTGACCCAGCAGGACTGATCACGAGGAGAAGGAGGGTGCTTCACTCGTGGGACGAGCTCCTGAAAGACCTGATCCACATTGCAAGTGGACTAAGGCACGTTTGGTGGCACGGCAGGAGCAGGAGGATGCCCACTGGAGGGTCGATCAGGGGCTGCGGAGGGGAAAGCAGAGGCTGCTCGAACGCATGCTTGACCTCATGGAACGCCAGACCCAGTGTCTGGAGGAGCGCCTGTTCCTTCGGGGCCCAGCCATGTGCCCCAGGTGCAGGTCTCCTCCCCGGCGAGCCAGGACCCAGGGTGGAAGTCTGCAAGCCTGGAACTCGCTTTCCGGAGGCCAGTAGCATCGGTCCCTCCCCCCGACCCTCTTCACTTCCCCCAATCCTCCCAACCCCCACAGCTCCCCATCCCCATTTCCCCCTCTGAATAAAAACCCTGGACACTGTTATACAATGTCATGCTTTTTATTGGTGTGAGGACGGGGGGAAGACAGTTGTGTGGGGGGGGGGCAGGCATGGGCGGGTGGTGGAGGTGACGGGGTAGCAGGCCCACCCCTCAGTGCTCCTCACTGTTGAAATGGGCCCTTAGCCCATCCCGGATGAGCTGTGCTTGCCGCTGCACCCGCTGAGTCTGGGGCAGGGTGTTATTGGGCCGCTCGTAATGCACAGCGAGCCACTCGGCCTCAGCCTCCCAGACACGGGGGACCCTTTCCCCCTGCAGCTCGCAGAGGTTGTGCAGGCAACCGCTTGTGCTGACAACCTCCGGGAGGTTGCTCTCACCGAGCTGCAGGCGGGTCAGGAGGGCCCTCCAGCAGGCCTTGAGACGGCCGAAGGCACGCACAACAACGTTGCAGCATTGGTTGAGCCTCTGATTGAAGAGGTCCCTGCTGGCATCCATGGGGCCTGTCTATGGCTTCACCAGCCAGGGGAGCAAGGAGTAGGCGGCATCCCCGAGGATCAGGACTGGCACCTGCACGTCCCCGATGGTAATGCTGTGGTCAGGGAAGAAGGTGCCCACCTGCATGAGTCTGTACAGTGCAGAGTTGCGCAGGATCCATGTGTCGTGCGCCTTCCCTGGCCAGCCCACATAGATGTTCTGGAAGATTCCACAGTGGTCTATGAGGACCTGCAGGACCACGGAGTAGTACCCCTGGTGGTTGACATAGTCCCTGGTGCGGTGTTCTGGGGCTTGGATGGGGATGTGGGTGGTGCCCACAATGCCCCCACAGTTGGGGAAGCTGACGCCAGCGAGGCCAGTGAGGAGTTCGTGAAGGTTGCCCAGGGTGACGAGGCGGGCTAGCAGGACCCGGTTGATTGCCCTGAACACTTGCATGAAGGGCAGTCCCCACAGTGGCCTTTCCGATGCCAAATAGCTGGGCCAGAGAGCAATTAGAGTCTGGGGTTGCCAGCTTCCACACAGTGATGGCCACTCGCTTGTCTACAGGCAGGGTGGTTTGGAGTCGGGTGCCCATGTGCTGAAGAACTGGGGTAAGCTCACAGACAAGCTCGAGGAAGGTCATCCTAAAGCTCTGCAGCCACAGATCGTCATCCCAAGTTGTGAGGACAACCCACTCCCTCCAGTCGCTGTGGGCCTTACATGCCCGGAAGTGATGAGGCACAGAGCGCAGTGCTGTGAGCGCAGAAGCTTGCTGGGGCAACAAGGTCAGGGGCAGGCTGTTGTCTTCCTCCATACTGGCGAGTTGCCACACAGGCTTGCTCCACAGCTGAAGAAGCCTTACCACTAGCTGGCAGTTGTCACACAGCTGCCTGGCAAAGTGCAGGAGAAGAGGCTGATCCATGACCTGCTCAGGCTCCGAGTTGCCAGGCACAATGGGAAGGGGCTGAGCTCACTTCCTGTTTTGAGGGAGTGTTCCGGAGAGGGAAGACCTTCTCTGCTGACACGCTGACACACTTCCCCCAAGTCGACTCAAGAGTCTAGTGTAGACTCTCTACGTTGACTTAATAAGGTCGACCTAAAAAAGTCGACTTGGCTTTCTTAGTGTAGAGATAGCCATTCAGTGTACTTCTATGGATTTCACTTCTATCCCACTTTACAACAGCTCAGAATCCTGTCCCATGTTCCTATTTAGTTAGAGGAAATGGAGGAGACACAAGCAAGGTAAGGAGACCCTAACCAGTACCATTTCTGACATTCCAGCCCAATATTCTTTTGCAATTCCCACATATTGGTCTGGATATATTCTACAATGCTTGAAAGTGCATCTACCAGGGATCATTCTTTTTCTACTCTTGCTTATTTGAAAATATTAAATAAAAAATCTGAAAGGTTAGAACAGTAAAAACTGTGCTTCCAGAACTATAAAGTTGAGATATCTGCTGTTTTTATGACGAGGACTTCTTAGAGTACAAACTATAAAAAAAATGTTATTCATTGATCTTTCAAAGTTAAATGTATAAGCGCTATGTGCAAAAATAATGCAATTATAAATACCCATACAAAATTACTTTTTATGATGAAACTAAGATTGAAGACACATATCATGGTTTCAGTGCACATGACCATTCAAGAATATTTAAATGTTACTAAATTCAGAAATTGTAGCATTAAAGTTGCTTCTCAAACAAGGTACCCACAGAGATACCAACCTAAATCTACCATGTGCCCTTCTATGGAGGTGGCATATTGAAAACATGCATCACAAAATATTGATTTTATAATGTTTCATATGTTCATATCTTTGATACTATGTCAGATGATATAACACCACATTAACTTTTGTTCTTTTCATGCAATTGTTCTAGTAGCATGACAACTGAGGTGTATGAGTTGGCTCCTGAGCTGGTGAAAATTGGAATAGCTTTGAGCTGGCTGTCTATATGGAGAAGACGTAGCTCTGTGTCTAATGAAACTGAGGTTATTGCATGTCATTTGGAATCATATTACCCAATCAAGTGTAGTGTAAGCAGTTCCTATGAGGTGCAGAGAACTCTGAATTTGAAAAAAATCTTGTATAGTTCTATGTAAAGAAAGCTGTAAAGCAAACCAACCAGTATATGATTAAAATCAATACATTCCAGTTTTTCTGCTCACTGATGAGATGGACCTGTCTGTTATATATAGATAAGGCTTTATGTTTTATTGTTTTCCTTAGGGCATCACTGTGGGGGCTGAATGATTTGTAGGCCTTCTCTTAGAAGTGCAACATTCACTCTGTATTTTCCATGTTTTCACCTTTATGAGGGCTTTTAACTCTCACATCCATAAAAGATGACCTTTAGTGTTAGTCAAAAAATTTTCAATAGAATATTCTTCAGTAAGAAAATGCCACTTCATCAAAAGCAAAATGTTTTGAGAAAATGTGTCCATTTGAATGAATGGTAACTTTGAAAGAAAAATTGCAAGGGAGAGGAATGAGGAAAAGAAGAAGTTTAAGGTCAAAACACTTTGTTTCAGAATGGAACATTTCAATTTTCTGTTTCGAAATGATTTTTCATTTTCACTTTTTAAATTATATATTAAATACAAAAATACAACTGGCTCAGTTTTTTTCTGGATATTTCTTTTAGTTTGTTCTGCTTCACCATGGGAAAAATTTCAAAATCATGGATCTCCCACAAAACAAAAGATTCTGTTTCTGCCCCGCTCTAGTAACATGTACTGAAATGACTGATATGTGCCCACAATCTTAACTGCATCTAAACAGTTTTTTTGGTGGGGGGTGCTAGTTTTTTAAATAGTCATAACATGGGTGAGTTAAGGAATTCTGCGAGTTCAGTAGTCTGGGATACACCAGGAGATGGTAGATGGGGAAGCACTGGCACTTTGAATGTCTTGTGGTAAATCTGACTGTGAAATACAAGAGATTTGATAGGTAGACAAAGGAAAGAAATACTAGTACATTCTCTTGTCTCATCCTCCAAAATGCTCCTGAACATCTACTGAAATCATTGACTGTCCAGTGTAATAAGAGACCATAGGAACAAACAGGAAGGAACTATAAGGAAAAGAAGGATTATGGGAGATATGCCTGAAAGCACAGTGACCAGTCCCTTCCTCAGGTCTATCCCTGCCTTGTCCCTTAAATCTCCCTCTGGCAGCACAGAGAGATCATATCCCAACGTCCTACTTTCTCATCCTCAGCTTGCCTCCTGATGCAGCCTAAATACACTGGTTCTTTAAAACATAAGAACGGGTCATACTGGGTCAGACCAATCATCCATCTAGCCCAATACCTTGTCTTCCGACAGTGGCCAATACCATGTGCATCAGAGGGAATGAACAGAAAGTAATCATCAAGTGATCCATCCCATTGACCATTACCAGCCTGTTTTGGGACCGTCTGCATCCATCAGGTGGGAGAGAACAGGATTTGCCATGAGATTAGCATGGCTCCTCCAGCTCCAGTCAAAGAAAAAAAGGCTTTTAGATTCTACAATCAGTTTTGAAAGGGATAACACTTGCTTTTAATACAATGAGACAAAGGTATACTGAGCTTTGCACTTACAGTTCCATTTTCTCTGCTGCTTTATGGCAGGTATCAGAAGCTAACAGCATTTATCTAGCATTATGTCAAACATTCATGAACTACTAAATGTCAAAAGAAAGACTTATTTGTAAAGAACCATTACCTCTTTTGCTAATCAGTTCTCTCTTTAGGCCACTGTATTTTACATAGGAAATGAGTGGTCTGTGGCTTGGCGGCTTATCAGATATCACCAGAAATGTATATTTACAATCATATGTAGTTTTCCAAAGCCAAACTTATTATATAACAAATAAAAGGGTTCACAAGCTAAGAGCCAGCACTTAAACAAACTGATAAAAGCCCATTTACACTAACAGTAACGCATAGACGCATTTGACCTAACATGTTTGTTTATAGCCACAGGTCAGCTCAGAGATTTGATTACATGCTTAGGGTCCATTAGAGTTCTCATCATTGAGGTTTATAAAGAAATAACTTGGTTTAGTGATGCTCTAACAAGACTTGGAACTAAAGTTGGTCAAGAATTTTTTAATTAGATGTTTCTTTATAAGAGAATATGGACTGATTAAAACTGAAATTTCCCTGGGGAACCTATGAATTTTTATAGGTTTTTTTATGTCACAAAAATTTTGGAAAAGAAGTTTTGACAATGTTGAAATGTTCTGTCTGGACATTTTTTTCAGTTAAAACATTTTGATTTTTTTTTTCAAAACTGCCTTTTATTTTTAAATTTATGGTACTTTACACTGGAAAAAATGGGGAAAAATTAAACAGATATAGAAACAGAATGTTTCAAATTTTTCAAAAGAAAACATTACAGTTGACCCAAACCAAATTATTTAGTATTTTTGCTTTACAAATAATATCAAGTTTGGGGATATTTGTTGTTGTTTGGGAACCACAAAAAAAAAAAATCCAAAACTTGAAATTTTTCAAGGGTTGAGTAATCCCTTTGTGTATGTTTACACTGGAGGCTCTGTTAAGTTGTATTAAACAAGGTCGACTTTAAGTCAACTTAAAGTCTACCTTGTTAAGTCGACTTAGAGAGTCCACATTGAAAACCCCTGTCGACTGCCTGCGTCCACACTGGCAGGTGCTAGGTCAATGGAGGAGAGGTGCATTGCGGGTAGCTAGGAGGGGACCTGGAGGCCAATTAGGTCAACTTAAGGGCACTCCCCATCCACACTGGCTTAAGTCGACTTAATATGGTCAATTTAGGTGTTAAGTCAACTGTAAAAGGTGGTGTTATTAAGTCAAATTAAGGAAGGGCTTGAGTCGACTTACTAAAAGCCCAGTGTGGATGTAGGAGTCTGTAGGTTGAATTAACCTTCCTTAAGTTGACCTAAGGCTCCAGTGTAGACAAACCTTTTCTGACAAATTGTACTGAGAACCTCTTGATCAGAGAGCTGGAAGGATTCCGACAAATGTGTTGGGTTTTGAATGGTTATATTTAACTATTTGTTGTCAGGCCCCTAGGTGCTGAGATCAAAAGAGGAAGACTAGCCTTGCTTTCAAACTAGTCATTGACTTTTGTGCTATTAGGAGAGGATCAATAAGGGATGTGCTACCCAAATTTTAACTAGGGGATTCTTAAACAACATTTTGCCTCAGTCAGTAATACAGGTGGCAATGCTTCTTCAGTATAAGACAATGTGTCATAGGCTATGTCTACACTTACAAAGTTAAGTCGACTTTGTTAAATCAACTTAACAAGGTTGACTTTAAGACGACTTAAAATTGACCTTGTTAAGTCGACTTCACAAATTGGCTACACTTTAAGTCGACTTTGTTAAGTCAATTTAACAGCAGAGATAGCCATTATATTGGCTTTAAGTCGACTTAATAAAGTCAATTTAGCGTTAATCCCCGTCTACAATGGCCTTAAGTCGACTTAAGGAGTCGATTTAAGGCTTAAGTCGACCTAAAATGAGGGGTTATTAAGTCAACTTAAGCTTTCCTTAAGTCGGCTTAAGGCAGCGCCTAAATCGACTTAATAAAAGCCCAGTGTGGATGCAGCTTTGTTTAGGTCAACTTAAGTGACCTAACTTGCCAGTGTAGATGCACTCTAAGTTACTTAGAAACATAACTTTTTCTGATGCTGGCTTTTCATAATTTTACCCAAAGGCAAGAAATCATGAGATTTGTTTGGAATTCTTCCCAAGCCCTTCAGAGCCACTTTTTCCAAAATTATGGAATGAAAGTGGGTGCTGGATTGTGAGGGTGCCCTCTACTACACTGTAATGTAGATATTTTTGTTATGCTTATACATTTAGCCTTATTCTGCTCATCTACAGACAGTGTGGAAACATGTAATCCAGATTTTGAGAATAATAACTGGCTCTTGTACAGAGCTTTTCATCCATAGATAGCAACGCACTTTACAAATGAGGGCAGTGTCATTATCCCATTTTGCAGACTGGGGGAACTGAAGCAAGAAGTAGCAATAACTTGCCCAAGATCACCCAGAAGGGCAGTGGAAGAGCCAGGAATAATATCCAGGTCTCTTCTGTCCTTCCTGGTCAGAGGCTCTAGCCACTACGCAATACTATCTCCAAAGGCTTTGTTTCTGAAAATGCCTATTTCCAAACCTGAATGTGAGATGGCTACTTTTTAAACTGTATATTCCCTTGATTCAAGTAAAAGAGTTTATGGGATAGCTAGTTTAAATTGAAGGTAGCTACACTGAAGTCAAAGGAGCAATGCTTTTTTTACAACAGCTGACCTGACCTGTTCTTCAGAGATTGTAGGCTTGTTTTGGACATGGCCTTCCTTTCCTGGTTTTTTGTGTGGCCCAATTAGTTGGCAAGGACTACCAAGACTCCTATGTATCAAATTACTTTGTTACAACATGCACAAGGCAAATTGTGTGCCAAGACCCACAGTTGTAGAAGGAATTGGTTTGTGGGCTGACCTTGGTGTTATAGCTACCTTGTTTACATACCTTAGAAATTCCTGTTGTATCACCTCACTATTTAAAACTTTAACTGGTAAATCTTAGAGGTGGAAAAATCTTTCCCACAAAGGAAACAATTTTTAGAAATCAGAAATGTAGTTTTACGGAGAGAAATCTAGGTTATCTAGCTCAGTGGTTCTCAACCTTTCCAAACTAATGTACTCTTTTCAGGAGTCTAATTTATCTTGGGTACCACAAGTTTCACGTCACTTAAAAACTATTTGCTTACAAAATCAGACATAAAAACACAAAAGTGTCACATACTAGACATTTTTCTCATTTTGTCTGTATGAAATTTTAGTTTATACTGACTTCCCTATGTTTTTTATGTAGCCTGTTGTAAATCCAGGCACATGAGTTGATGTACTTCCTGGAAGACCTCTGCATACCACCATGCACCCTTGGTTGATCTAACATCACCTCCTGCATCTTAGCAGACAGAATCTACCTCACAGGCTTCAAGAACTTATTTTTGTCTTTATCACTTCCCATTGTAAGAATTTTAGGCTGTTCCTGAAACCTTCAGGCCGGATCCAAGTGGGAAACACCATGTTATACTAGTTGAGTACCTGTGGCTGCGTCTACACTGGTAGATTAAATCAATTTAAGCTTGCTCAAGTCGACTTAATTTACCCTGCGTCTACACTACAGTTTCCTTAAGTTCACCTAAGCAGCTTGCTTAAGTTGACTCAAGGAAAATAAAGTTGACTTAATGAAAATTAAGTCGACTTTATTAAACCTAGATATAATTAGATTTAAGGCTTAATTTGACTTTTTAAAGTCGAATTAAGCCAGTGTAGAAGTGGGGTAGCCCTAAGTCAATTTAGAGCTACCCCAGGACTACACCATTGCCCTCCCTGCCGGGGGGGGGGGCAGAGGGGAGCCTGGCATGCCCCCCAAAGGGCAGGCCAGAGCCCTGTGTGATGCTGTCTGGATTTAGGGAAGCATTTATGATATTATTTTCTTTTCATATCTCATGAATGCTATAATCCATAGGAACTATGTCATGTTTGGTATCAATATAAAGGTAGTAATTTGCTGGGAATGATTATATAGTTCATATATAGGAACTGTATTTGTATTACAAGTTAGGAATTTGGTGTTATATCTATACTTTAACTTGTCTGATTCTGTGTAAACACGTGAAACAGGCTGTCTACAACCATTGTCTCCTTAATGTTAAGGAAGCTGCCAGGTACAATGGGCCCAGTGAGTAACCTGTTGAGCCATTAAGGACATAAGGAATACAATTGTTGTGTCCTTAATGGCT
>ML685792.1:14454609-14542989 GCA_007922175.1 Pelusios castaneus | reverse complement strand
TGTCTCTAGCCCCTGGGTCAGGGCAGGCAGCAAGCCAAACTGTCTCTAGCCCCTCAGGCGGGGTGGGCAGGCAGCAAGCCAAACTGTCTCTTTAACCGGGCCATTACGTCTCTAGCTCCGGCTGCAAAGACTCCTCGCTCGCTGAGGCTTCTGGGACGGTACCAGAAGGGGGGAGGCAGGGGGACGCAGGCCCACCCAACTCCACTGCGTCCCAGCCCAGGGCCCTATCCGTGGCAGGAGGTTCTACCACGGATCCGGCAAAATCCTCACCAGTATTCAGTGACTCAGGCTCGGGAACCGCCAAGTCATAATAGGCCTCCCGGTCCCCTGGGCCACTTCCTGCCCCCGTCCCCGCTGGTACCTGCTCGGGGCCCTCATCGTCCTCTTCCTCGGGGTAGTCACCCAGTGGGAGGTCACCTAGTCCGGCCACGTCCTCTGCTGAGGGTAACTCCTCCAGGTCGCACCCCGCCTCTGGGGGTGGTGCGTCTTCCTCGGCCAGAGGGAGCTCCTCCAGGTCGCAGCCCGGTACTGGGAGGGAATCATCCGAACGACCCGCCGGCAGTGTGGGGAGCAGAAGATCCAAATAGTCCTCTGCGCGCCGGCTCCGGGGGAGCTGGTCTCGGCAGGCGGTCCCGGCGGGGTCCAGGCGACCATCGGGGCCCCAGGCAGCAGGCAGGTTCTCCGCAGGGTAAGGGTCAGGCGGCTGCTGGGGAGGGAACAGAGGGACACCCTTCCCCTTCGGCTGCCTCCCTTCCACTGGGCTCTCCGGCCTTCCCCTTATATTTCCTGTCCCGCCCACCTGCTTCCAGTCTGACGGACAGGTTGCTTCTGGCTCCGCCCACTCAGATGTACCTGGGCCCAGGCTGTCCATCTCCGAGGGGGGCCATACTCTCTCCCTACAGTGAGCAATAGGTCTAGAGGTGTAAGGCCCCTAGTTGGTTCCTCCAGCATTTGTACTAAGAAGTTGTCCTCAATATTCTCCAAAAACTTCCTGGATTGCCTGTGCACTGCTGTATTGCCTTCCCAACAGATGTCAAGATTATTGAAGTCACCCATAAGAACCAGGGCTTGCAATCTGGAAACTTCTGTTAGTTGTCCATAGAACGCCTCATCCACCTCCTCCTTCTGGTCTGGCGGTCTGTAGCAGACACCCGCCATGACATTCCCCTTGTTTCATTCCCTTCTAAACTTAACCCACAGACTTTCAACCAGCTTGTTTCCACTTTCATAGTGGAGCTCCAAGCAGTCATACAGATCTTTTCCATATAGCGCTACTCCTTCCCCCCCTTCTTCCCTGCCTGTCCTTCCTGAACAATTTATATCCGTCCATGGCAGTGCTCCAGTCATGCAAGTTATCCACCACATTTCTGTTATTCCAATTATATCATAGTTCCGTGTCTGTGCCAGTACTACCAATTCTTCCAGCTTGTTTCCAAGGCTCCTCGCATTTGTGTACAGACACTTAAAATACCGGGCCAATTACTTAAAGTCAACCTTACTAAGCTGACATAACAAAGTCGAGTTAACATTTCTAGTGTAGACATAGCCTTTGATCCTTTAGATCCTTTCTGTAAGAAAACTATAAGAGAAACCAAAAGTTTCCAGTGTGAAGTCAGTAGAATTATATGGATTTACGCCACGTGAAGATTTGGCCCAATATTTGGGCCTGACCCTTCCATCCTATCTGTCCATTCATCTTTATTTCAGGCATCACCATGATGTCTCAGCACCAAATTAAGAACATAAACTTCACATTGTCCTAGTGGAATACAGTACACTGTCCCACCTTCAGAAGAGTTGTAGTCCACTGACTGCTTTTTTTTGAGAAGAGCTATCTATAAGGGTTGAGAAAAAAGTAGTCAACGGGAGTTCTGTCTTTGTAAAGGGTGTTAGATGGGGTCCAGTGTTTGATATATTCTATTCTATAGGTGTATCATGGGCTACATACCCCATTCCAAATCTAAATTCTAAGTGGCAAGGGTCACCTCATAAAGTTTCCCAGCTCTTAAAATAAAATACTTGGTATCATGTCTGGTTTAGATATTCTAATTGTGCAGCTGCCTCAGTAACATTCATTTATTGGCAATGCCATCCTTAAATCCATTTTGTTCTGCCTCCTTTCA
Organism: Pelusios castaneus; assembly: GCA_007922175.1. Taxonomy (NCBI): domain Eukaryota; kingdom Metazoa; phylum Chordata; order Testudines; family Pelomedusidae; genus Pelusios; species Pelusios castaneus. Next base: position 14,540,866 of record ML685792.1, on the reverse strand, counting down.
CTATACTATGACACTCTCTGTAGGTCTAGGTTTCACACTCAGTGTAACCAAAGGAAAAATAAGAAACACTGAATGTGGCAAAAGCAAATCTGATATGTTGCCTGATGACATTAATGACAGTTAAGTCGACTTAGTGTGTCTACACTTAAAATTAAAGTCGACTTAAAAGGTAACTTACAAAGTCGACCTAGAGTGTCCACAGTGGATTCTCTAGGTCAACTTTGTGAGGTTAGGGGGACCTTAGGCAGGTCCACTGTGGCGGGGGGGAGGAGCACCCCTTGTGTATAATAGGGCAAAGGGGGACAGGAACTCTGGCAGGTCATGTGGCCAGGGTGTGATGCTGTCTGGATTTAGGGAAGCATTTATGATATTATTTTCAATGGATATCTCATAAATGCTCTATAATCCATAGGAACTATATCATGTTTGGTATCAATAGAAAGGTAGTAATTTGCTGGGAATGATTATATAGTTTATGTCTAGGAATTGTATTTATATTAGAAGTTAGTTAGTTAAGAATTTGGTGTTCTATCTATACTTTAACTTGTGTCATTCTGGAGAAATGCCTTAGACAGGAGGGTGTGAACAACCATTGTCTCCTTAATGGCTCATCAGGTTTCTCCCTTTGGCCCATTATAGGTAGGAGCTTCCTTAACATTAAGGAGACACTTTACAAGTGTAGACACAGCCAGAGAGAGCTGCAGTCTTTGAGCGGTGACTCTCTGATGTTTGTGTGGAAAATGAAAGTAGGTGAACGGTGTGAAAGCAAAGGCACTGTAAACAGTTGGCTTTTAATGACAGATTTTATTGCTGCATCTAAAGAACATAAATCTATAAATAGAACAACAGCTTTAATCCTGTATTGAACTTTAAGAAAAACCAGTAGACTTTTTGTTTAACTAATGTAAGATGCTAGATAAGTGATGTATGATGCTCCACTGTAACATCTATGTAAAAACAGGGAACAAGAGCCTGTTGGTGCTACCATTTAAGGAAGTGACTTTTTTAGTTTAAGTGGCCTGTGCCTTCGATGCTGAAAGGCTCAGGTTTTGTCTCCTATAGCAATCTGTGCTGGGGAGGGTTTCAATGTGATGGACCTCAGCTACTTGGCAGACATTTTGCCTGACAAGAGGAATGTGCCAAGTATGTTGTGTCCCTCCCGATGACTAGACCATCTGAGGAATTGCTGTTGGTTAATGTAGCTTTACTTTAGCTCAGGGCTGCTTTATAACTTTACGAAGATTAAATTTCCTGAGTTCTAGCCCCCATCTTAAAAGTACTTTACATACATTAACTAATTCTTCTCATAACATCCTTGGCTATGTCTACACTTAGAAAGTTAAGTGAATTTTAGTAAGTCGCCTTTATTAAGTCAACTTTAAGTCGACCTTATCAAATTGACGTAGAGTTTACACTAGACCCTTAAGTCAACTTGGGGGAGTTGGAGGGGTGCATTGTGGGAAGTGTGATAGTGTGGCAGCAGAGAAGGTCTCCCCTCCCCTGGCCAAACCTTCAAAACAGGAAGTGAGCTCAGCCCCTTCCCATTGTGCCTGAAAACTCCGAGCCTGAGCAGGTCATGGATCAGCCTCTTCTCCTTCTCTTCTCTGCCTAAACTGATCTCATAGTAGAAGGTTATGCTCAAAATGTTTGGCTGTCAGATGTTTGTAGAGCCAGTCTCTGGCTGAGGCCAGGCAGGGACCAGATCTCGCTTGACGTTATTTGAAGATGGACTTTCCCAGGCAAAAAGCCTGAAAACATTTGATTTGGGGGGGTTTGGAGGAGGTGCATTGTGGGAAGTGTGGCAGCATAGCAGCAGAGATGGTCTCCCCTTCCCTGGCCATGCCTTCAAAAGAGGAAGTGAGCCCAGGCCCTTCCCATTGTGCCTGGAAACTTGGAGCCTGAGCAGGTCATGAATCAGCCTCTTCTCCTGCGCTTTGCCAGGCAGCTGCATGACACCTGCCAGCTAGTGGTAAGGCTTCTTCGGCTGTGGAGCAGGCCTGTCTGGCAACTTGCCAGTATAGAGGAAGACGACAGTCCACCCCCCCCCCCCACCTTGCTGCCCCAGCAAGCTGCCGCGCTCACAGCACTGCACTCCGTGTCTCGTTGCTCACAGAACTGAGCTCCATGCCTCGTTGCTACTGAGCACATGAGGCCCACAGTGACTGGTGAGAGCAGATCGTCCTCACCACCCAGGATGATGACCTGGGGCTGCAGAGCTTTAGGATGAGCAAGCGGACCTTCCTCGAGCTCGTCCGCGAGCTCACCCCAGTTCTGCAGTGCATGGACCCCCTGACTCCAACCTGCCCTGCCCATAGACAAGAGAGTGGCCATCACCGTGTGGAAGCTGGCAACCCCGGACTCCGACTGATCCATGGCCCAGCAATGTGGCATTGGGAAAGCCACTGTGGGGACTGCCCCCATGCAGATGTGCAGGACAATCAACCCGGTCCTGTTAGCCTGCCTTGTCACCCCGGGCAACCTGCACGAACTCCTCACCAGCCTCACCGGCCTCGGCTTCCCCAACTGTGGGGGCATTGCGGACACCACTCACAACCCCAACCAAGCCCTGGAACACCACGCCAGGGTTTATGTCAACCATCAGAGGTACTCCTCCATGGCCCTGCAGGCCCACGTGCACCACCGTGGAATCTTCCAGAACATCTGTGTGGGCTGGCTGGGGAAGGCACACGACACATGGATCCAGTGCAATTCTGCCCTGTACAGGTGCATGCAGGCAGGCACCTTTCTCCCCGACCACAGCATCACCATCGGGGACATGTAGGTGCCAGTCCTGATCCTCGGGGATGCCACCTACCCCTTGCTTCCCTAGCTGATGGCACCATACATGGACCGCATGGATGCCAGAAGGGACGTCTTCAACTGGAAGCTCAACCGGTGCCGCAGCATCGTCGAGCGTGCCTTCGGCTGTCTCAAGGCCCGTTGGAGGGCCCTCCTGACCCACCTGCAGCTCAGCGAGAGCAACCTCCTGGTGGTGGTCAGTGCATGCTGTTGCCTGTACAACCTCTGCAAGCTGCAGGGGGGAAAGGTTCCCCCACACCTGGGAGGCCAAAGTAAAGTTGCTATCTATACAGTACGAGCAGCCTGACGACATCCTGCCCGAGACTTAGCAGGTCCAGCGGCAAGCACAGCTCATCCGGGATGGGCTGAGGGTCCACTTTGACAGCGAGGAGCACTGAGGGATGGGCCTGCTACCAGAGCCCGTCACCTCCACCACCCGCCCATACCTACCCTCCATGCACCCATGTCCTCCCTGTCCCCAAACCAATAAAAAGCATGACATACTGTATAAGAGTGTTTGGGGTATTTATTCAGAGGGAGAAGTGGGGGTTGGGAGATTTGGGGGGAGTGAAGAGGGTCGGGGGAAGGGGCCAGTGTGAGTGGCCGCCGGAAGGCAGATCCCGGGCTTGCAGACGTCTACCCTGGGTCCTGGCTCGCTGGTGAGGAGGGCTGCCTGTGGGGTATAGGGCGGGGCCCTGACAGAAAAGGCTGGGTCTGCCACTCCATGAGGTCGAGCATGCGCTCGAGCAGCCACTGCTTGCCCCTCTGCAACCCCTGCTTGACCCTCCAGTGGGCATCCTCCTGCTCCTGCCGTGCCACCAGGCATGCCTCCATCCATTCGCTGATGTGGACCAGGTCTTTGAGGAGCTCATCCCGCGAGGGGTACCCCCTCCTTCTCCTCGTGATCAAGCCTGCCGAGGCGCCAGGAGTGCCGCATGTCAAGGATGCAGGGGCTTCTGGGGAGAAGCAAAGAAGAGAGTCCCTTCCATTAGCTGGTGTGGTGTGCAGCTTGACGGCAGCTGCTGTCCCCTGACCATCCCGCTGCCGGCATGCTGTACTACTCAGGTTGGGTGCAGGGCCTATGGTGGTGGGCTGCAGGCAGCCCTGCCTCGGGGGTCTCTCCTAAGGTTGAGCACATGCTCTTTGTCCTTGGTACTCCTGCCTATGGTTCCCCCAGCCCAACTCCAGATATGCCACAGCACTGCTCACCTTGGGGTTTCCCCTGCCCCCACTTCCACCATGCAGCCCCTAGCCCCTCTGCCCCTATAAGAGTGCCTTCCCCCCCCGACTCGGCCTGTCCATGGGCCATATCCCCTGCAGTCCCTGTCCCACAGGCATGGCCAGCCCTGCCCGCAGGAAGGGAGGGAGAGAGAGAGGGAGGGGGCACTTATCAGCAGGTGCAGCAGGTGTCTGGCATGATGTCCCCTCACCTGGGTCTTCTTTGGCTGGGGGAACTCCAGGCTGGCAGCTGGCTCTGGGGTTGGCAAGGTGTTCTCCTGCTCCTGCTGGGCGCTGGCCTCCCCCTGCTCCAGCACCACAGTCTCGTCCCCTGAGCCTTCCTCCTGGTCATCGAGGAAGGGGGACTCGGCAGAGTCGATGGTGTGGGCTGGCAGGCTGCCACTCTCCTGGCCCAGACAAGCATCCAACTTCTGGTAATAGCGGCAGCTAGTGGGGGCTGCCTCTGTCTGAAGTGTCTCCTCCCAGGCCTTTTGGTAGCTCTGGCCGAGGTCCTTGATCTTGACCGGGACCTGCTGGGTGTCCCAGGTGTGGCCCTTGGCAGCCAGGGCCTGGGAGATGGAGCTGTCTGCCTCATCTCCCCATATGGTCAGCAGGTCCACGATTTCCTGGTGGCTCCAGGATGGGGCCCACCTGCAGTGCTGGCTCTGCTCTGCCCTGCTCCCAAGCAGCATGTCTGGCCAGCTCTGGGGTGGTGGTGGTCAGGAGTGAGTCCTGCCCTGTGGTTGGCCAGGGCAGGCTCTTCTTGTGCCAGAAACTCTGGGAAGGAGGTCAGAGAAGGAGGTCTGGAGGCCTTGGAAGTCGACTTAGGGCTACTCTGCATCTACACTGGCTTAAGTCATCTTAATAAGGTCAATTTAAGCATTAGGTCGGCCTAAAAAGGAAGTGTTATTACGTTGACTTAACTTTTCCGTAAGACGGCTTAAGGAACTGCTTAAGTCAACTTAAGGAAAGTTCAGTGTGGACACAGAGTAGTTTAGGTCAACTTAAGCCTCCTTAAATTGACTTCATTTGTGAGTGTAGATGCATCCTTTGTGAGGCAGGTGAGTAAGCCAATTTTATGAAGTAGATTCTGAATTTCACAGGACAACAGTATGAATTTGACTCCTTTAGATATCAGCAGAATCTCACTAGACAGTTTGACAATAAATGTCTGCCCTTAGAGAAGGGGCCTTTTCCAATGAGATCTTACATCTCATAACATATGAGCCAAGTTCTCCTCTATTACTCTGGTGCATTGCCTTTGACAGTAGAGAGATCACACTGGTATCACTGAGGGAGGTGTGCCTCTTGTGGTTCTATAAAAGATATTGTATCTTGTAAAATTGTTAGATATGGAAGTGGTCTTCACAGTTTGGAAAACTGAGTTGCCCAAATTTGGTATAAATTGTTGACTTTACTGGCCAGAAGACAAGTGAATCATGTAAGCCAGTGAACTAGCAACTCATATTTCTATGCTAGGTAATACAGCATTTTTCTTTTTCGCTCTACTACCAACTACAGAAAATGCAAAACCACTAAATAGTAAGTGATGGGAAAACAAATATACCAATAACAAATCCTTAGAAAACTGATTCCCACAAATAGATGGGCCCCGCCTTGCAGTGCATTGAACAAGTAAAGGACAATATATCTTAAGATGCAATCGGCATCTTTTGAAAGGAAAGTTTGCTAAAGGCTGGATATTTTCACAAAGCTGTTCAGTAAGAAGCCAGAAGTGATTAGAAGCCAGAAGTCTCAAACCACCACCTTGAGTACTCACCTTAGGTTATCAGAAAGCAGGGCTTTTCTTAATTGGTGTAAAGTTTTGAAACGCAGACTGTTATCTCCTCTGTAAGGTCATAAAATATGAGTCACCCAGAGTCAACAGAAGACATGAAAGAAAAGAGAGTGCAATGACTACATCCTGTAATGTATGAAAATCCGTGGTTTCTCTTTACTTAATGGCAAGTGTTGAAGATTTTGAATCTTTCTACGCTGCAGAAAAAAAAACATGTTAATGTGATTTCAAGTATTTCCAGGTTTAAAAGTGTTTTCACATATCATAGTTTATACATTGCTTGCTCAGTGAGTGTGGACTAGGCATGACCATTTAAAAACCCATCCACCAAAACCTCATCTGGTGTAAATGATCATAACTCTGTTGACTTCAGTTGTGCTACAACACTTTAGACAAGATGAGGACCTGACTCTAGGTGCCAGTTTAGAATGTGTTCTTTAAAAACATTTTGTAAAATGGTTGCACCAGTTCCTCAATAACCCGACAACCCATGTTTCAATGAAGTTAACAAGTGGATTTAAAAGATAAGATTTTTTGAAGCTGCTTTTAGGTGCACAGTTTCAATTAATTTCAATTGATTTGGGCATCTTAATCCCAAAAGCAATCTTGAATATTTCAGTCCAAACCTATTTAAAGAGAGGTTTGATCCCCATATTTGCCATCCATATTGACATTTATTTCCTCATCCCAGGCTTTCATAAAACCTTCTGTATTAGCCTCCTGAGCATTTTCAAATCTGCTGCAGTTATCCTGCCTCCTTCTCTTCTTAAAAGGAGCTGAGATAAAGAAGCAAAAAGAAGCCAGTTTAAAAAAACACAGAAAAAGATTAAATTCATTGGGCAGCTTTTCCTTCAGTGGGCTTTGTAGCGAGAGAAAGAATCTATAACTGGTAGTCTGCATACTAGTAGGGGATTGGGGAAGATATACAGGTTCAAGTCCTTACTCTACATGATTAAGAATAGAGTTTATCACCCCAAATTAGGCAGAGGGGGACTTGAACCTGGGTTGCCCATGTCCTAGCCCAGGACATATTCCTCAATTTCATATCATCACATTTAGGTGAAAGGGTTTTCTTTCATTCAACGTGGAACAGAAATAAATCTCAAAATCTCAAGTTGCCATGAATTGGAATAGTTATCCTCCAGTCAACTCACTCTCCATTGTGAAAACTGATAATTTATTCCTACCCATTGTTTCTTGCCTTTTAACTAATTACTAATCCATGAGAAGAACTTCTCTCTTACCCCATGACTGCTTACTTCACTTAAGAGCATTTCGTGAAGGTCCTTGTCAAAGGCTTTCTGAAAGTCTAAGTACTATAGCTGATAGATTACCCTTGTCCCCATGTTTGTTGCACCCCTCAAAGAATTCTAATAGATTGCTGAAGCAAGATTTCCCTTCACAAATCCTTGTTGACTCTTCCCCAACATACTATTTTCATTTTTGTAATTAGTAATTCAGCCAATTTGCCCAGTACATCTGCATCTTTATTCTTCTGTTATTGCATATTTACAAAAATATCTAGTTAAATTTTTAAAAAAGACCAGCTTGCATGGCTTTATCTTCAGTATATACAGGCCTCTCAATATATGATAAACATTTAGTATCAATGGCTATGTCTACACTTGTTAATTTAAGTCGACTTACCATGTCTACACTTAAATTTTAAGTTGACTTTGGGGGGACCCTACAAAGTCGACATAGAGCGTCCACACTGGACGCCTAGGTCGACTTGTAGGGACTAGGTGGACCTGGGACAGGTCCATGGTGGCAGGGGGGGCACCCTTTGCCAAGTGCCAGGGGGCTCAGCCTTTGCCCCATTGTACTTGGGTACAATGGGGCAAAGGGGGACAGGGACACTGGCAGGGCATAGGGGCAGGGTAAGCAGGGCTCTGCCCTGCTCTGTGGGGGGGGCATGCCAGGCTCTCCCTGTGTTACCTCCCCTGGCAGGGAGGGCAGTGGGGGAGTCCTGGAGAGCCCTAAGTCGACTTAGAGTCAATTTAGGGCTACTCCAGGTCTACCCTGGCTTAAGTCGAATTTAGAGCAGGTTTAGTAAAGTCGACTTAATTTTCCTTAAGTCGACTTAAGCAGCTTGCTTAAGTCGACTTAAGGAAAGTGTAGTGTAGACGCAGAGTAAATTAAGTCGACTTAAGCAAGCTACATTAATTGGTAATGGGTACTATAGAAAATCCTAAATTGGACATGGCATAGGAAGGTGGAGTGCTGCCTGCAAGGCATGTTCTCCTCTTCCCCTGGCTGAGAAGACTCTCCATAGAGGTTCCCCAAAGGTGGAAATAGTGGAGATGTGTGTGATGCTGACAAAACAGGTGTCAGCTCACGTCAAGGTCCCTGGGCCACAGTGAACACTGATATTTGCATAGCTGGAAACCAGTCTAGTTGTCTGTGTGTAAGTATTGTTAAAATAGGTAAGACTGTGTTTAGACTTCATGAAATGTAGGATATTGCATATATTAATTGTACTTATATATCTACATCCCAAGTTATAAGGTAATATTTAAATGTTTGTTCTGTAACTATAGCAGTGTTTGCTAATGCATCTGATGAAGTGGGTTAGAGTCCATGAAAGCTTATGCCCGAAGAAATTTGTTAGTCTTTAAGGTGCCACAGAACTCTCGTAGTGCTAAATCAGTAAAACCACACAGTCACATGAAAGCATTACCAAGTGTGAGATACTAGTTTACCACAAGAGATATCATCTCTTCCCTAACAAAAGAAGACATAAAGACACAAGACAAACCATTGTGGAATATCAGTGAATAAAAGACTTTGTTGATTGCTTTCCACACCCATAAAGAGGGTACCTGGACAAACTCCCATCTCATCACCCTGAGCTCTGAGGGTAAGGCATAAAATTACATGTCAAAGGGTGCGCCTACACTGGCAACTTAGGTCGACTTAAGGACGCTTAAGTCAACTTACACAAAGCCGCGTCCATACTGGGCTTTTATTAAGTCAACTTAAGCGCTTCCTTAAGTTGACTTAATAACAGTTTAAGTCAACTTAATAACACCACCTCTGAAGGTCGACTTAAGCCTTAAGTCGACTTCTTAAGTCGACTTAAAGCCAGCGTGGATGGGGAATAGCGCTAAGTCGACCTTATTAAGTCAACTTAAAGCCAGTGTGGACGGCTATGTCTACGGTTAAGTTGACTTAACAAGGTCGACTTAAGTCGACTTAAAGTGTAGCCACTCTGTTAAATCGACTTAACAAGGTTGACTTTAAGACGGCTTAAAGTTGACCTTGTTAAGTTGACTTAACAGAATCAACTCAACTTTACAAATGTAGACATACACAAAGAGGATTTCATATGATTATGCTACTTAGAATTTGAAGAGGAAAATGTTTCTAAGCAAGGGATCTCCAAGCTGCTTAGCCTCAGTTAGCCCTAAAGGGCATAAAAATTTGCATATTACAGCAGTGTCTGTTACCTTTAGAAACCTAAGATTGTAACACATTTATATGTATATATTTGTATGATTTAACCTTCTAAATTAACTCTCATTTCTTTTTCCTAGATAATAAATCTTACGTTAGTTCATTACAGGGTTGCCTATAAGTGTTGTCTCTGATTAGAAATACAGGTACAAATTGCCACAGGTAAGTGATTGGTCCATTGTGACTGGGAGTAACTGAATATTGTTGTGATTTTTGGTGTAAGGACCATCTATCACAAAGCTAGGCTTACCTGGGTGACAATGGAGTGCCCGAGGAACTTGTCTGTGACTCCTTCTTAAAAGTGCCGCAAGACTCTGTTGTCTTTCTACAATAGACTACCACGGCTACCCCTTTGGAATCCTTCTTAAGGATGTTATAGTGCTCTAGGAGTTCACACTTGTTACTTTGTTGGTAGAATCTAATTATAGATATACAACCAGTTTGGGAGTTGTGCCCTGTTCCTTGACAGCCTGCCCTGAGGTTGACACTCCCACTCATAACCTACTCTAGACAGCTTGACAAGGTGACAGGCGAGCTCCGGATTGTCTCCCCCAAAATATACACAGAAAACCAGCAGAAGTGAATCACTGTAGGTATTGCCATAAGCTATCCTGCTTCTCTGAACTGTGGAATTCTCTATGGGAGCACAACAGGGCAGCCACACTACAAATGCCTGGTGGCCATGTCTGTGGCCAGACAAATGGCAATTGCATGGATGCTTCTTACCTTCCTGAAGGTACCCTGAGATGTACAGCAGAAGAGGCAGAACCACTTCAGCATTAGAATTCCACGGAAGCTCCACCAATTGAAACTAGCCAAATTTCTTCTTGGTACATGATTACTGACTTACTGAGAAGAATGATGCCCTAAAGAAGGATTGGGAGACAAAGGATACAATTCAGTGGACTCCTACCTAAAGCCTGCCACACTGTTCTACTTTTGCATTGCTGACCTATGATGATTTCACATAGCCTCAACAAACATTAAATATTTACCTTTATTAATAAACTACACGTATTTTGGCTCTTTCCAAAATAAAAACTATGAACAAATAAAACTATTTTCCAGTTGATTTGCAAATAAAATAAAAAAAGAACAACCAGACACACAGGTGTAACAGATACAATACAAAAGCAGACAGTTGGTGTCTGGAAGCTGACTGGGCCACCTGACTACTGTGTAGCTATTGAGCTGTTATATTTTATTTCATTTCTGAAGGCAAAGTCCATTCCCCCCACAGATGGTAACCAGAACAATTTAAACCTCTTTGAGTAAGGAAGTGCAGTGAAATATTTCTTTAATGAGTAATAAGAACTCAGAGTAATGACAACTATTGTGAAAATCTTGAATATCTTGTTCTATTATTGCATCAAATATTTGCTCACTTTTTTTCAATAGAAAAGGGGATTTCCAGACATAGATCCTTGTAGTAATAAAAAAAGAGTAGAGTTAAAGGATCTGTGTATTATAGCACTGGGGCACTGACTGGATAGATTACAGCGGTGCATTTGAAAAGATATAAACTACAGCTATGCCCAATGATAATATCTCTCAGACTATAAAATCGAGATCAACCTACCACAGAAGACAACATATATGTCAGTTAAAAACTATATTAAGGTTAAGAGTATTTATCTATCAATTTAAGGCTAAAAGCTAGTTAGTTATCTGAAAACCAAGTATTACAAACCCCTAGGTTACACTTTAAAGAAATCCAAACATGTTAAAGTATGAAAATACATAGTTATGGCATCCAAACAAATTTAACTCTACACTATAGTAACCCTACACAATAACCATACAATTGCAATGACAGCATTTAATGACCATATTAATGTTTTACTTATTTTCTTTTGTAGTGTTTCTTTCTATAATACACACACACACACCTTGGACTGGTCAAAAATTGGAGCACCAACTTTGTGGAAAAAATGGAAATTTTAAAGTTATGTTTATTTTTCAGTGAAATTCAACAATTTTTCTTTTTTTCACATTTTTTCATAAAATCTTTAAAACAGTTTAAATGTCAATGTATTAATATTTTCCACCCATTTCTTCCAGTTTCTCCTAAAAATAATTTTTTACCTTAGACAAAAGTCTGGAATTTTTTTAAAAAAAATCAAAAGCTTTTTAAAGGGAAAAAGTAGGGCAGGGGGGGAGGCTTTTTTTTTTTTTTTTTTTTTGTACTGACCAGATGACCTCACAGGCACCTGGGTCTTGACATCCTGCCTATAGAGGTGAGCTGCTGAGATAACAATTTCACAGAGGACTGGAACTTGACATGAGCCCTGGAGGGCATAGTTGCTGAACGAGTGACCTCCCAAAGGCCCTTGCCTTAATATGCACCCTGAACAATAGTGATGCTGATTTAGTGGCCCCCCTCTAACAAATGAATCTTCATAACAGCCTAAAGGGTAGAGATGCTAAGCTACTGACCTTACGGAAACCTGGGTCTTATATCTACATTGCAGAGTAGAATTGTTCAGCCAGCATCTTCACAGGTCCCTGCATCTAGACATACGCTCTGCAGAGCATAGGTGCTGAGTCATTGATTTCTTAGGGTATGTCCACACAGCTGCTGCGAGTGAATCAGACAGCCCAGCTCAGCAGACACACACTAGCAGGGACTCAGGTTAGCATACTAACAATAGCTGTGTAACTGTTGCTTTGACATTTAAGCTCAGGTTGGAGCTCAGGCCCTGACACCTAGGCTGCGTCTACACTGGTAAATTAAGTCGACTTAAGCTTGCTTAAGTCGACTTAATTTACCCGGTGTCTACACTACAGTTTCCTTAAGTCGACTTAAGCAGCTTGCTTAAGTCGACTTAAGGAAAATAAAGTCGACTTAATTAAAATTAAGTCGACTTTATAACACCACCTTTCTATTAGACCTAAGGCTTAAGTCGACTCCCTAGAGTCAATTTAAGCCAGTGTAGACGTGGGGAGCTCTAAGTTGACTTAGGGCTACCCCAGGCTACACCAATGCCCTCCCTGCCAGGGGGGGCACAAGGGGAGCCTGGCATGCCCCCCCACAGGGCAGGGCAGAGCCCTGCCCACCCTGCCCCTATGCCCTGCCAGGGTCCCTGTCCCCCTTTTCCCCATAGTACCCAGGTACAATGGGGCAAAGTCTGAGCCCCCTGGCATTGGGCAAGGGGTGCCCCCCCCGCCCCCGTGGTCCTCCCCTAGGTCCCCCTAACCCCCTAGAAGTCGACCTAGGCATCCAGTGTGGATGCTCTAGGTCGACTTGCTAAGTTCCCCTTTAAGTCGACTTTACTTTTAAGTGTAGACACATTAAGTCGACTTAAATTAACCAGTGTAGACATAGACCTAGGGAGGAGGCAGGCTTCAGAGCCTGAGCCAAGATGGTCACATTTCTATTTTTAGCACACTAGCAGGCGCTTTACTAACACAAGTCTCTCTGCCTGGGCTGCAGGACTCACTCCCAGCAGCTGAATAGACCTTACTTAAAGAGTCCTTTGTCTTAACTTCAGACCTGCAGGGTAGAGATGCTGAATCAGTGACCTCATATTGGTCTGAGCCATGACATCAGCCCTGCAAAGTGGCTGTGCTGAGCCAGGGACTTCATAATGGCTAGGTCTACAATACCAGCCTACCAGGGCAGATATGTGGACACCACAGAAGCAAAAATCTTAACTTCTGCCCTGCATGCTAGATGTAATGAGCCAGTGACCACAAAGCGATCTGGCCTTTAAATCCACTCTAAGGGTATGTCCATACTGCAGCCTTAGGTCAACTTATGTATGGTTAAGTTGACCTACAGACCGCTGTGTCCACGTTGTGCGCTTATTAAGTCGACTTAAGCGCTTCCTTAAGTTGACTTAATACCACCACCTCTGAAGGTCGACCTAAGGCTTAAGTTGACCTTATTAAATTGACTTAAGCCAGTGTAGACAGGGCATAGCCCTTAAGTTGACCTAATTGGCCTCCAGGCCCCCCTGATAAAGTCTGCCTTAAGTCAACTTACAAGTCTAATGTAGACTATCTACGTCAATTTAGTAAGTTCGACTTAAAGTCGACTTAATAAAGGCGACGTACTAAAGTTGACTTAACTTTCTAAGCGTAGACATAGATTTTAAGGTCAGAGGGACCAATATGATCATCTAGTCTGACCTCCTGCACAATGTAGGCCACAGAACCTCTCACCCACTCCTGCAATAGATATCGTACCTATGACTGAGTAACTGAAGTTCCCAAATCATGGTGTAAAGACTTCAAGGTACAGAGAAATCACTATAGACTGACCCATTTGTCATGTGATGCACCTTGGGGTATGATGTCTGCGACTTTTCTGTTCTTTCCTGACGTAATTGTGTGGTTTGATGCAAAATATGCCATGTAAGGTTCTTACTCATAACATACTCTGCCTTATTGTTATGGTATCATGTTTTCTGCAGCATCATGTATGTGTACAGATGTGAGGCATGTTCCCAGGTATTTCACACAGCTCAAATGGGAGGCAGACAATCAGGGCTGGCTCTCTGCATAGAGCCTGAAGGGATACTTGACAAAGACAATGCAAATTGAGCTTCCCAGCTCAGGCTAAAGAAGATCACCTCAGCCCAGAAAGAAGGAAAGCGAGGGGGATTGGAAACAAATACACACACTTGGAACAGTTAGGGGCTTTTTACCACAGAAAGATAATCTTGAAACAATTCCAAGAGGGCTGAACCTATCCACATGGCCAGGAGGGCAAAGACTGACTGAACACTACCAGCAGCCAATCCTGTGGGTAAGATGATGAGAATAAGCTAGAGAGTGAAACTGAACAGTGAATTTTAGGGTAGACTGTCTCTTATATTTTAATTTGATAGGGATTAACCCCTGACTGACTTATTAAATGATTGTGTATTGATTTGCTATATACTCCCTTAAAATCATGTTCTAATCCAAGCTTGTCCAACCTGTAACACACAGGCCAGACTCCAGCCTGCCAAGGGCTATCATCTGGCCCATGGAGTGCTTCCACAGGAGCCTGCAAGCCAGAGGGCCAGCTGGGGCCCTTTTAAATCTCCCACCTTGTGCACAGCCACAAGGAGGAGTGGCCTGGCCAGAGATCTGCATTCCGGAGTTGAATTCAGCCCCTTTCAGGTGAGGAGTGGGGCCAGTGAAGGACAAGGGCAGGGGTCAGAAAATCCTGGAGTGGGGCCATGGAAGGGGAGCCCTCGAGGTAGGGGCTGGGGAAGGGGAGAGGAAAGGGATCCTGCATGGGGAAATGGGAGGGAGGGAAGGAGGGGGGTTGGGGAGAAGAGCCTCATGGGGAAAGGAAAGGAAATGAAAGGAAAGGAAAGGAAAGGAAAGGAAAGGAAAGGAAAGGGAGAGGAGCAGAGCCCGTGCGAGGGAAGGGAGGAAGTAGAGAAGCTGCACAAAAGGGTTGGAGAGCTCACACAGTGTGGCATTGCACTGCAGGGAGGGCAGGGAAAAGGTTGGGTAGCTCATGGGGAAGGGATTGGGGAGTCCAAGCAGCATGGGGGAAGAGGAAGGGGTCAGGGTACCTGTGCTGTGTGGGCTGGGGAAGGAGTCGAGGAGCCTGAGCAGCATGGGGCAGGAGGAAGGGGTTGGGGACCCCAAGCAGCATGAGGCAGGAGGAAGGGGTCGGGGAGCCTGAGTGGAGTGGGGCAGGAGGAAGGTGTTGGGAAGTCGGCAAGGGGTGGAGGGGAAGGGAAGTAGTGGGGGTCCCACCACCTGGCCAGACAGCTTCTTTGCCAACCCTCCCCTGCCCCCTGCTTCCCCCCCGCCACCCTCCCTTTCCCTTCCCCACCACGTTATCTTGCCAACCCTCCTCTCCCCTACCTACCTACCTTTTCTCTCCTGCCATGCTCCCCCTGCCCTGCCATGCTCCTTTCCCACCCCACCTCTGCCCTCCCTACCATCCCTCCCCAGTCCTGCTATGTTTCCCCTTGCCACCCCACACTGGCAACCCTGCATTCCCTGAACCTGTCACCCCACACAGTCCCCATGCTCTCCCTTGCCCTCTGACAGTTTCCTGGATGAAAAAAAATAAAGGTAAGCCCTTTTCAAGTTTTTACAAAATGAGGTTTAATTAAAAAATGAAAAATTGTTGTGTACAGTTATGAAAGTGACACATATAAAGGCTGCTGTAGGGAGGATGGATATTATTTGAGAATTGTATTAGGTATGTAAGTTTTTGGTTTTACAGAACCGAACTGAGTTTGTAAACTGGTGGGGTTTTTTTGACTGTTTAAATTTTGTTAATAATAATATCAATTTCAACTATGCCTTATCTATCCAAAATTTGTTCACTGGCCCTCCTAATGAAAAAAGAATTGTAATGTGGCCCTTCACCCAAAAAGGTTGGACAGAACTGTCTTAGAGATACTAGAACTAAAGAAATGATTAGTAGTAGCCATGAGAAGTGGATGGAGATGTGAAACCTTGGCAGCCTGCTGAGCAACCAATATAGTGCTTAGTAGTCAATGACATCACATAGGCCTGTTTCTTGGCACAAACCCAAAAAGATTAATGTGCTGTGTTTGAGACATCATTCAGACTTGTTCTTTGGCTTCAGTCTAGAAAGCAGCTACATATGTTAATCCACTAACTTCAGAAGGGCTTCTGCCTCGTTAGGGGTACATCTACACTGGAGGCTCTGTTAAGTTGACTTAACCAAGGTTGACTTTAAGTCAACTTAAAGACGACCTTGTTAAGCCAACTTATAGAATCCACAGCCCTACTTGTTTACTGTATTTATATAGTAAATACGATTAAATTAGATTTCAGCAGCATTAAAATCAATTCCAGAGGAACTTGACCATCACCTAGGAATCATTTTTCCAAGAGTAGTTGGAATAGCATTGGCACCTAATGGGAGAAGAATTACCTAAACTAGGAGTCACCTATTTACCACCTTTCTTGTACAAGAAGAGCTTTCACCCCTCTGGTTCCCTCTGCTGCTTCCTGGAAGGCAGAAAGGCAAAGAGGTAGAATCTACCACATCTATTTCTCTCTTCCTTCCTGCCACCCACTCCACTGGGGAACAAAAAAGTTCGTTCTCTGACAAAGCTCAACACTGTGCATGAAAACACAAAACTTTCTTGATTGGTTGTCTATGAAGTTGCTTAGGGATTTAGGCTCCTTTCAGATACATTTATTTTCCTCTGACTATTCTCTTTCCCAGGCCATGGTCCATCACATAAAGTGATGGCATGTCACTTAGCTACATGAAGTCTACACCCAGAGAACACAGGCCACACATTTCATCCTGTGATTCCTGAATCTAGCCAAATAACCCATGCATATCTTTTAACATCCAGTCTTGATTTGAAGACATCAGGTGGTAGAGAAGTTATTGTTACTTTTAATAAGCTGTTTCAAAGGTTAATTATCCACATGTAAAAATGTGCATCATATTTCCAGTTTGAACTGACTGTTGTGACTTTCTGCTAGATTACGCAGGTCCCTGCTAGATTTGGCTGCTTAGTTAAAGATATTTCGATTTCCTTCCTGTGTGGAAAGATATCAAATCAATTTTCACCTTTCACTCAATAAACTAGATAGACTGAGCTCCTTTAGTCTCTCCTTATAAGACATGTTTTCCAGACCACATACTAATTTTTGTAGCGCCTCTCTGAAACTCCTCAAATATTTAAGCGGCCTTTTTAAAGTATGAACATCAGAACTGGATACATTATTACAATAGCTATCGTAGCAGTGCCACATACGCAGATAGTATCACTTTCCCACTCCTACTAAATAGTTCACTATTAATATATACAAATATAACATCAACCCTTTTTGCCACAGCATAACATCACCAGTGGCACCATAATATCAAGCAGACCGCATTGCTTTGCCTCTTGCTGGGGCACCTGTTCAGTTTATTTCAAATGACTTCTAAGTTATCTTCAGAGTCACCACTTTTCAGAATATGTTACCCCACTTTGAAAGTATGATCTACAAATACAATCTGTCTGCCTAGAGAGGACCTGACTGTGCTTTGTTGCATTTGTTAGCATTACTGGCATTCCCCTTTCCAAATATAAGTAACGCTTGCATTGGTAGTACCTTACTCAATGGTAAAGAAGATAAAAAGAAAGCTTTTAAGGCACCCACTGTATAAGTGACATTTTAGTGGACACGTGAGTCAAAGAGTTTCAGCAGAAGAAAATTTAGGCTGTCATTATCCACAAGAGTGTCTTTTCTGGTCACAGATATAGGTGGAGCAATTTGGACCCAATTTATAAATGTTTAAGCATATTAAGAATGGTATTACCTACTTGTTAATAAACATCTATATGTACCATGAGCAAGAAACAAGAAAGGTAGTAAGGCAATATGCTACTAATTAGCTAACCATGGTTATTTGAGAAGGATAAGTATCCAAAATCTTGGAATCTTACAGTGTCTGAACTTTAGCAAACCTTCATGAGTCTGCAAAACTGGGCTGGAAAGCGCCCAAAACATTCTTTCTTGAGATATTTCTGGTGCATTGTGATACTAATCAAGCTGGAAGAGCCTCTTAAAACACATTTGCCTCTCATCCCAGATAGAATCAGGAATTACATACAGATATATGAAAATAACGAACATTTTTAATGAAAAGTCAAGCCAATTCTTTTGAATCTCAAAAATTGTTCATCTCCAGCAAAGGCTCTGTTCAAGCTGAACCATTTTGTCTGGATTCTGTATACAATACACATTTTATGAAACCATCCTAGAGGCACGAGTGAGCACAATGGCTTGTTGGCAGCTCTGAATGCTGAATATAAAAGGCTTCAGTGTGATGAATTCCAGCGTCCCAGATCTGCAGACACCAAGGAAAGGTTGGTACATCATGTAGTGTTTCTTCAAAATGAGTTCTGATCCATTACTGGGTCATGACCTCATACAGCTTCATTGTCCTGTACATAATGTGCAGTATAACTGCATCTAAAATTACCTTTATAACAGTGCCCAGAAGTAGCTGTGAAACCTGATCGCACTGAGCAGAAAGCTTATGAAGAAAACATATGAGGGTTTTTTTATTCTTACTTGTACATTTTTATTTTAAAAAGATAAATTTGATTATCCCACCCAGAATATGCAACAAGGCCTGTGTGCCTAGTTTCTTCCCAGGAAGGCTGCAACTGGAAAGTCTGCTCTGTTAGCATCTCGTTGAATCATTATCTGCAGAAAAGGTATTTCCTCTGCTAATTTTCATGCAGGTCTGTAGATAGACAGTTTAACTGCATATGTGTCTTTGTGTGGGTTTAAACATTAAATTTGCTGTTATCAAATCATACCAGGTGTTTCCTAAAGTGAAGGCAAGTGTTGCTCACATTTGACTCATCCATTTTTATGGGCTGTGCTCTCCTTGGCTGCATCTACACTTGTAAATTAAGTCGACTTAAGCTTGCTTAAGTCAACTTAATTTACCCTGCGTCTACACTACAGTTTCCTTAAGTCGACTTAAGCAACTTGCTTAAGTCGACTTAATGAAAATTAAGTCAACTTTATTAAACCTAGATTTAATTCGATTTAGGGCTTAAGTTGACTCCCTAGAGTCGACTTAAGCCAGTGTAGACGTGGGGTAGCCCTAAGTTGACTTAGGGCTACCCCAGGACTGCACCAATGCCCTCCCTGCCAGGGGGGGCACAGGGGGAGCCTGGCATGCCCCCCCCAGTGGGCAGGGCAGAGCCCTGCCCACCCTGCCTCTATGCCCTGCCAGGGTCCATGTCCCCCTTTGCCCCATTGTACCTATGTACAATGGAGCAAAGGTTGAGCCCCCTGGCACTGGGCAAGGGGTGCCCCTCCTACCCCCGTGGACCTACCCTAGGTCCCCCTAGCCCCTAGAAGTCAACCTAGGCATCCAATGTGGATGCTCTAGGTCGACTTTGTAAGTTCCCCCCAAAGTCGACTTAAAATTTAAGTGTAGACTCACGAAGTCGACTTAACTAAGTTGACTTAAAGTTGACTTCGTTAAGTCAACTTAGATAAAGTCGACTTAAATTTTCAAGTGTAGACATAGCACTTGTGTTCATCATGGAGATCTTACAGTAACATCACCCCAGTGACAAAGTTGTGACAAAAACACACTAAATTGTACAGTGGGAAACACAAAGAATTTCTTTTTTCACTAGAAACTATCAAAACTATCAAAATGTTTTTTCCAGTGAAAATGGCTTTTTGATTAAATGGTTATTTTTGGGTTTGGGAGTTTTCAAGAAAAATCTTTTTTTAATTAATTTTCCCCAAAACATGTTGTGGTGAAAAATGAAATTTCTCAACCACTTCTACTAGAAATCCCTGATCTCACATCTGTTGCATAAGTGGTGGAAACACAACTTCACATCAACAGACAGTTTTCCTAATGAAGCAAATATTTTCTTACAGCACTTGTTCCAGGCACCACCCTGTTTTCGATTTAAAATGCACTGCTCTAGATGGAAAAGACCTATAGACGTGAAAACAAAAATGATAACCTTGCTCCTGAGTTTGAAAATCAACCTATTGAGCTTCCCTGAGGCTATGTCTACACTACAAAAAGTTTGATCCACTCTGTTAAGTCGCCTTAATATGGTCGACTTTAAGTCGACTTAAAATCGACCTTATTAAATCGACTTAACAAAGTACTGTCCATGGACGTGGACTAAGTCCACTTTGTTAAGTCGACCTAACTGCCTTTAGGTCGACTTAACAAAGTGGACTTAAATGTCCACACTGGGCTTAGGTCAACCTAAAGAAGGGTTAGGTCAACCTAAGCAGGCTTAAGTCGACCTATCCTGCGGTTCTTAGTAAGTCAACTTAAGCTTTCATTAAGTCGACTTAAGGAATTTCTTAAGTCGACTTAATGAAAGCCTAATGTGGACGCGGCTTTGTTTAAGTCAACTTAAGCCTCCTTAAGTCAACTTAAACTGCCAGTGTAGACATAGCCTGAGTGAGATGATTTCAAAACACAGATTTCTGTGAAGGCTACTATTGTGAAGGCCCATATCACAGGGAGTATGTCTATCTAGCCAGTGATAGCCTGTGGCAGTGAGCCTCTGAACCTGGATCAATAGCATTGTGCTTGTAGGCCTCACACGGCAATGCTAAAAACAGCTGTATACTCAGTGTTTCTGTGGAGTTGCTCGGGCTGGAGCACAAGCTCTGAAGCCAAGGAAGCAGAATAGGTTTCAGGGCCTAAGCTGCCTCTGTGATCTTGAACAAGTCATATAACCTCCAGAGGGGTAGCTGTGTTACTCTAGTTCAGTAAAACAAACAAGGAGTCCTTTGGCATTTCAAAGGCTAACACATTTATTAAGGCATAAACTTTTGTGGATTACAGTTCACTTCCTTTGATGCATGAAGTGAAAACTGCAATATGTTAGGTATATATACAAATACAAAGAAGGGTGAGTCACGTTATTACCTGGAGAGTTAATAAGTTAATAATTCAAACAGTATGGATGTGGCCCATTAAAAACAATTGATGAGAAGGTGAGAATGATTAAAGAGGGAAAATTACTTTTTACAAAACAAACAAGGAGTCCTGTGGCACTTTTAAAGACTAACAAATTTATTTATTGCATGAGCTTTCATGGGAGAAAATCCCACTTTGTCAGATGCTTGAAGATGGGGAACTTACAGAATGGGAGCAAAATAAATGTAGGGGAGTGTAAGTCACATGATCAGGTCAGACTGTTACAGCAACTCAAAGCAGTTGTTTGGATTCAAGCAGTGGAGTACAACAATTAACAGGGAGGTGGGGTTGGGGGCGGAGGAAGAAAAGCAAAATTACCTGTTGTAATGGGGGAAAAAAGCCCCCAAAATCTCTATTCAGTCCTGAGTTCCTGGTGTCAAATCTGCCTAAGAATTCCAATTCTGCAATTTCTCTTTGAAGCTTTGATTTGTTATTTATGTGCCTGAGTACAGCCACCAGACTCCTTGTTTGTTTGCTGAACTTGACTAATACGGGTCCTTCTTTGTTACTTTTTGTAGTGATCTAGCCACATGTAACTTCTTTTTCCTGGTATATCGTCTATTTAGGTGGTAAGTTTTTCAGGGCAGTGACTGTCTTTCACTATGACTGGCTATGTCTACACTTGCTAAAATTAGTTCGAATTAGTTCGAGCTAACTAGTTCAACTAATTTTAGTTAGTTTGAATTAGCTTAATTCGAACTAGCATGGTCTCACTGGAATGTTAGTTCGAACTAAGCAAGCACTTGCTTAGTTCGAATTAGTGATCCCCATTCATTTCAATGGCCGGTTAATTCGAACTAAGAAATTAGTTCAAATTAACATGGCCACATTGGTTAATTCGAACTAGTTAGTTCGAATTAACCCCTTAATTCGAATACCCTATTTGAACTTATTAGTTCTAACTAAGGAAGCCCTTAATTCGAACTAACTGAAGCATAGTGTAGCCATGGCTTTAGTTAGTTCGAATTAAGCCTCCTTAATTCGAACTAACTTGCCAGTGTAGACATAGCCTATGTGTTTGTATAGTGTCCAGCACAATGGGGCCCTATCTTAGTAGAGACCTCTAGGTGCTATCATGAAAAAATCATTTTAAAAAAAAATTCTTATGGGATCTGAATTCTGTTCTATTCAAGTTCCAAAGGGGTAGCCATGTTAGTCTAATTCAGAAAAACAAAAAAGGACACTTTAAAGACTAACAAATTTATTTTTCAAATGAACTTTCGTGGGCGAAATCCCACTTCATCAGATGCTAGAGTGGAGAAAACTTCCATTGAAAAAAAACTTGCAATAAAAGATAAATCCCATACTCTCATACTGTAAGGCTTTTTCAATGTAAGTTTTCTCTATTCTGGCATCTGACAAAGTGGGACTTCACCCATGAAAGTTCATACGAAAAATAAATTTGTTAATCTTTAAAGTGCCACAAGCTTCCTTTTTTTGTTTTGCTGTTCTATTCAAGTTCTCATTAGAAGTGAATAGTATCTGAAGGCGTTCCAGCAGTTCATTAAGTAATGTGACTAGCATCACTAAAAAATTAGTTTTAGTTGGAACGGCTGAAAATCATAAAGCTGAGAATCAGACTGGTAGCAAAATTTTCATGTGTCCAAACAATTTCAAATGCAAAGCAAGCAGTTTAACCCTCAAGATATTTATTGACCTCTCCACTTTTCTGACAGTTCAGCCAGCTGGCCAACTACATATTAATGAGTGCCTTGTCCAGTGTAAAAAAAAAGAACATTCATTTGCATTAGCTGATGGTTAAACCACCAAATCCATTCTGCCCCATCATCTACGCAACACAGTCACATTGGTTGCTATTTTCACTAGCATTTTTATAACGAAAACGGCTACAAAATCCTGCACTTTTTAAATGAAAATTGAAATGAATCAGGTCATTTCTGGGTTCCCAAAGTCATGGTGGAGGCATGGCCCCACAGACTCTCTCTATTCTCTATGTTGGTAAAGGAAGTGACATTTTATTGGTACTACAAATGTCACCACAAAATGCTGTTGTTCTTGAGTGCAGCTGCTGAAATCTCACTGGATAGGGGCTGTCAGAAGTTGAAACTCAGTTGAAGATCCTGCTCTACTGCTGTCCCAGTGCAATAAAAGTAAATGGTACTAACGACAGGTTTATGAGGAACACCTGATTTCATCCATTGGGGTTATGCACATTGTCACTCATCTCTGTCATTCCACAGTAGTGTTTCCCATGACAAGCAGGAAGACATTAGCCACAGATCAGTGACTGAACACAAATAACTAGAGGGTAAAGTGTTTTAAAATGCAGCTCCTCTCCCTTCTTAACCTAATCCTGACCTTAATAACCTCTCAAGCATAAATTTTTAGTGTAGGGTGGAATTTCTTCCTTTAGTGGTTTTCCATTTTGTACCTAGTTTCATAATTAATTTTCTCCTCTCTTATGCTCCTTGACAATGCTAGTAATCTGACAGAACAGGCTGTGGTAAGTGCATTGATATTTGTGTCTGATTTATATTTGTTCTTTCCCAATAAATGGAATGTATCTATAAGGACAGATGAGTAAGATGTAAATAGTGTCAGGACAGAAGAGTTCATTTAACCAACAAGTCTATTTTCAGTTGATTTGCATGTTGAGTTGCAAATCTTTCTTTATTAACCGAGGTCCCTTATCAACCACTCCATTGTGTTGCCTGGGATCAATATCAGGTGGACAGGCCTATAATTACCTAGGTCTGTAATTGTGCTTATCTTTTTATGAACTGGTACATGTCACCTACTCTCCTTACCTTACGCCCCATTCTTGCCAGTTCATTGTCCTTTCACCATGTTCTCTCTCCTGGACTCCTGCAATTTCACAATGCCCTATTCCTACACTCTGATATCTGCTTGGAGCCAGCAGCAGGTAACTATATGAACTTTAAAAAATAAGTTTAGTCTTGCTTTGCATACACATGGAACAGATCTGTGCAAGCATAGGCTAGGCCAGGGCTTCTCAACCCCTGGCCCATGGGCCAAAAGTGGCCTGCGGGGCTTTTTAAGTGGCCCGCACTTCCCTGCCACTGGATGGGAGTCAAGCTGCAGCCGCCTGCCTTCCTCCCTCCCCTCGGACTCTAGGCTCTCTCCGGGCAGGCAGTAGCAGAGGGGGACCCTGCTGAGGAAGGAGGGAGGCTCTGGCCATTCACGAGCAGAGCCTGCTGGAGGGAGCCAGGCTGGAGCCATAGCCAAGCAAGTTGCTGCCCAGGTGAGGGTCAGCAGGGGCACCCCATCCCGATCCCCAAACGGGGCAGGACACCCTGGGGGGAGGGACCCACACCGGAGCCAGCCCATGGGGAGCGCTACACTGGGGCCAGTTCAGGTTAAGTGGAGCCCGGCGCTACCCCCCGATACACTCAGAGGAGTTGAGTGGAGCATGCTGACATCCGCCCAGGGATGGTGGTGTGTGAGAACCGCAGCATTGGCGCTGGGAGAGAGAGTCGGGTCTGGTTCGTTGGGGGCCCGTCTGGACCCAGTCCAGCAATGAAGGAGGTTTCGGCTGTTCATGGGCATCCAGCCCTTAAAAACAAACAAACAAAAACTGTTTAAAACTTTTTAAAATTTTTAAAAAACCTTTTTGGCTTGAGAGCCACAAATATAATTTTATCAGACCTGAAGGGCCACCAGTCTATTTAATTAAATTGTATTTTTAATGTAATTAATTACATTTTACTTAATCATAATTAAATTGTATTTTTAATGTAATTAATTAAATTTTAATTAAATAGACTGGTGGCCCTTCAGGGTTGAAAAAAATTGTATCATAATTGAAATTGATAATACAAATAAGACTTTTTGCAAGATATATGTTTTATTTAGTAGTTTTAAAATGCCTTTTTGCCTATATGTACATGCAATTATGATGGTTTATCATTTATTTTTTTCATTATCCTTTCTGTAATAATTTAATACACTTTTTTCCCCTTTATTTTTTATAGCATAGGGCTTCTGAAACTTGATATAGCTTAGACCTAAGCATGTCTTAACCCAGCCCTGTGTAAGATCCTGTTCTGTTCCCTTCCTTTTACAGAACTTGTCCTCTTCCCCACTCATCCCAGCTTCCTTCCTCTTATCCTATCTCTTATTCGCTCAGCTTTTCATCAAATCCTGAAATCAATTGCATTGCATTAGCACTGTAAAATAAGATGACTGTAATCCTGCCCTTTAAAAAAAGGAAAGACCAAATCAAATGGATGCGTCTACACTTACAAATTAAGTCGATTTAAGCTTGCTTAAGTTGACTTAATTTAATCTGCGTCCACACTACATTTTCCTTAAGTCAATAGAAGCAGCATCTTAAGCCGACTTAAGGAAATTTTAAGTCGACTTAATGAAACCTCGTTTTAAGTCAACTTTGCTGACTAAGTCGACTTTATTAAGTTGACTTAGCCAGTGTGGATGCAGACTAGCCCTAAGTCAACTTTAAGTCGACTTAAAGGGCTTCAGGGCTCCCCCACTGCCCTCCCTACCAGGGTGGCTGGTCCAGCCAGAGCCTGGCGTGCCCCCCCCCCCCCCAGGGCAGGACAGAGCCCTGCCCACCCTGCTCCTATGCCCTGCCAGTGTCCCTGTCCTGCTCAGCCCCCATTGTACCCAGGTACAATGGGGCAAATGCTGAGCCCCCTGGCACTTGGCAAGGGGTGCTCCCCTGCCACCGTGGACCTGTCCCAGCTCCACCTAGCCCCTACAAGTTGACTTAGGTGTCCAGTGTGGACACTCTAAGTCAATTTGGCAGGGTCCCCCTTAAGTTGACTTAATTTTTGAGTGTGGACATGCTAAGTTGACTTAACAAAGTCGACTTAAAGTCGACTTTGTTCAGTTGACTTAGCTAAGTCGACTTAAATTAACAAGTGTAAACATAACCAAATGATACCCTGGCCAAAGTGTAAGCCAGGGTACAGGCAACGGTTGCTGAGGTTGACCTGCCAGTCAAAGTACCCATTCATGACTGACCAGCCATCCAGTGTTCTAAAGATAACAACAAAAGCTGTATTCTGCTGCTGTATTCTGCTCCCCCCTTATATCCTATCTCTCCTCCACCTTGTATCTGTCTTTTTGCTAGAAACAGAAAGAAGAGAATACTCTTTACACCTCAGGACTGAAAGTAATATTAACCCCTTTCTTTTCATCAAAGAACAATTTTTCTGAAAATAACAGCATCTAGTATTTTACCTCCAAAAGGAGAATGACTATAAAGGCTTTAATAAGTTGGTTTTGCACGATCTATTGGTTTCAGTTTCTTTATAAATGCTTGTTTTAATTTCTTGTTCCTTTATCTGTTTAATCAATAAACTTCCAACTTTAGAATACATGCTGTGGGATATTTGCCAAAATATCAAATAAACCAAGGCCTCTGTCAACCCCTCCCTCCACACCAGCAAATCTAAGTATCACTGTTTTAATGCTGAACAGTAAAAGAGTTCATAAGCACCATTAAGTCATTTGGCAACAGGCCAATACATCACTTCAGTCCCACAGCTTCAGACTGTAGATGAGATTTAAGTGTAGCATAGGCCTTGCCCTGGCATACTGCAGTGAAGATAAATTTTACTTGTAATTCCCAGTTGTTACACTTTAGACCTGGAGTTTTCAAAAGAACCTAAGGGAGTTAGGTAATCAGCTCTCATAGAATTATAATGGATACTATACTGCTGCCAAACCCTATGAAAATTCTAGCCTAAGATATTTTAGTTTCTCTGAGTGGTTTATAAATTGAACATATGTTGGATGTTCTAATTGCTCTCCTATAAACAATGGGCTAAGTTCAGATCTGGTGTAAACAGCTGTAACTCCACTAAAGTCAATGGAATTATATCTGATCATAACATACCTGCACTTGACCAACAATTGTTTGCTGTGAAACATTCGTATGAAGGACTTGTTTCATTATCCAAAATTCAGCTATAATTCAAGCTTTATATTTTTTACTGATTTTTTTCCCTTTAAAGTTATTTTTTCAAATGTTTGAAAAGACTCTGTATTAAGTCTCAGTTGTTGAGGCCCAAGTTTGAGGAATGATTAAGAGCCCAATAAAATTTTCATAACAGGATTTCCTTGAAGACATCCACAATAAAGTTGATTGGGTGGTGCTGAATTCAGAGATGGCACTTCTCCAAAAGTTAGACTTTCATAGAATCATAGGGCTGGAAGGGACCTCATGAGGTCAACTAGTCCAACCCCCTGCTAAAAGCAGGACCGCTCCCTCTAAATCATCCCAGCCAGTTTCTTCCTCTGAGTCATTGCTGCTTTGGTAAAAAGTAAACCTGAAGAGCTGATTCAGTGTTCAGATAACACCTTGGTAGACAGTCACTAATGTGGATATTCCACTAGATTAGCAAATATCTTAAACAAAGCAATTTGGTGGAGAAGCCAAAGGGCTTGAGGTGGTAGATAAATCCAGTCTCATCTAGCCCTGGGCACTGATTGCCCTGTTTCAGCTGCTTGAAACTCAGCCATTAAAGGTCTATGGCTGATATAAAAAGAAGCCATTGAGTCCTTTGAAGAAAGAGGATTTACACACACACACAAAGCTCAGGTAGAAGGACTTGCGCTTTCATCCCTCCTGCTCACCCTCTAATATTAAGCAACGTGAGAGAGGGTCTGCCACTTCCACACAAGCATTACCCCAACCTTCCGTCAGCCAGCCTCCACTTGCTGCCCAGCACTCTCCTTTCTGCCCCTGTTACTCTGATGCTGTTTCCCTCGCCCCTAGCTGCCAGAACCCCACCCTTCCTTTGCACTGTTGGTGGCTTGCTTCTAGGCTGCAAAAGTAGCTAAATGTTCTATCATACCTTCTTCCTACACCTCACCCTAATGTGTTTGGGTGGGGAAGAAGGGTGCACATTACACCAACAGGGAATTCCCTTCTGACACTGGAATTCTTTGCTGGATTTGTGGCTAAGCTTCAGTCCTTTTGTACCTTCTGACTGGTGAAAAGAGGTTGGATCTCAATAAAGAATCTGGTCCTTCCTTTCAGACAATGGCTAACTACCATTCTGCTGTGTAATCCTGGATAGTTAATTCATTTCCATGGCAGCAGACTGATCAAACCAAGGATTTTGACTTCTCTACAGTACCAATAGGAGGGCACTTCAGAGCAGGGACCATCTTCCATGTTTGTACAGCGCATAATAGAATTGGGCCTGTGCCCTGGTGGAGCTTTTAGGCTCTTCCAAAATATAAATGATAAGTAAATGAAGCAGATGAAAATTTAAAAAAAAAAAAAGAGGAGAAGCTGGGCATTGAGGGAAAATGTTTTACTAAAGCAAAAATATGATAAATAGAAATGAGAATTCCACAAACTGATTATTGACTATGTTGTTGTATAAATAACCACTTTTGTCAAATTTGCACACGTGCAGTATTCTCACTACAAATGTTATTTAAATATAAATATATTATAGAAACAAAGGGCCTAATATTCCTCACTTGTTTTCCTGGCCTAATATTAACTCAGTCATCAGACTCTGCTTTGCTTTACCAGGCAAGTGCTATATGATTTGTATTCTACCCGCCTAGATCAGTCTCCTCCATCACCAGGGACCTCATTGTCATTTCTCAGTGCCTGGATGGGACAGCAGCCCAGATCCTCCACAGTAATTAGACATCTTATTTTGGCATCTAACTCTCAATGATTTAAATGGGATTCAGGCACCTAAACAACTTTGAGGCTCTGACTGGAAAGCTGTGACTTCCACATTCCATCCTTCCTCAAGAGATATGTGTGACAGCCACTATGGCATTATGCAGCTGGCCTGCTCAGGGTTTATGCTGACCCTCTGTGAACTTGGGTCCAGCTTAGCTATAGTACCACAGCACAAACACACCCATGGTAAGATGCAGTCCTATGTAACTACATTACATCAGCAAGTAACACTTCCAGGCCCACTTCTGCAGTTTCTGATAATTCTTTACTCAGGCAAAACACCCAGTGAAACCAGTGGGCTTGATCTTGAAGGCCTTGAAATAAATTTAGAAAACGTTTTGCCTGAATAAAGACTACAGGATCAAGCCCTACATGGTTAATACAGACAGAAAGTGTGATATCTGTGTATGAAGAAAATAAAGTGTCAGCACCATACTTTGTTTCTATACCTTTAGAGTAAGGGAAATAGCACTTCACGTGACATAAACTCACAGAAACACTTGCTATGATATGAGATACTATGATATGAAATACCATGATATATGATTGCTCTGCATAAATATGCCAGAGAGATAACTACCAGGGAGGGAACAGAATTATTTGAGTTCAGCATCAGTATGGACCCAAGAACTAATGGCTATAAACTGGCCATCAAGAAGTTTAGACTTGAAATTAGAAGCAGATTTTAATTCATCAGAGGAGTACTCTTGTGCTGATCCTCTGCATAGAGATAAATTTCATCCTTAAGCAACAGTGGTGCTGTAAAGAAATACCTTTTCTGATTGTTACTAGATGTTAAGGTCCAATAGAACCCCCACAACATGCCATCAATACCTCACATTCTCTGCTCTACCAGTGATGGCATATGTATATTCCCATAGCAGGGACACTTCAGAAAATTCCCTGTGCATTCCTGCCTGGGCTCATTTTTTAAGTAGCACTTGCATCAAGTGTAGTTTTATTCTTTGTGGTTATTGGAATGAAGAGAAACAAGCACAGCGAAAGAGATCCTTATCTTGAGCTATTTCTATGACATTGTGTGTCATACAGTTTCTTCCGCAGTTTGAATAAGTGCAAAAGACACACTGTTGCCAACACAAGCATTGTCTCAAACTTCCAGTATTTCATCAAACACCATTTTCACACCATGAAACATGTCTATGAACTCAAGTGCGTTGTCCTGAGGGCATGACAAATATGAAAAGAGATTGAGGTCCTGCAGCTAGAGTGTGGGTAGTTACAAACGTCATGTTTTGCCACAGTTGTGATCTCCACCCTCTATTGACGTTTATCCTACAGCATTGGTTATTAACTGCACAAATCTGTTCTGGGCTGCCCCATACATTGGTCAGGACTTATTGTGTATTTAAGATTTTAATGGCGTTTGCCTTGCCTTATCTTTTCTGTTTCTCCTACGAAGTGTGAATCAGTCATTGCTATTTACATAGAGGCAGTGCCCTTGGCCCCATTTATTTGTCAGCTCATTATCAATTGTGTCTTCAACTATGTTTCTCAGGCAATCATGCTCTATCACTATATTTACTAAGGTAGGAACCATTGTAAATCACTCCTCTGATTCAATAACTCTGATTACTAAAGCCCTGAGCAAAGATCCAGTTTTGAATGTCTGAATTTTTTCTTTACTACAAAAGCTTTTAAAGTTAAACAATAAAAAGAGAGAGGTTAGAGGCAACAGCAGCAGCATTGTGGAACCATGAGAATCTCTCCCAGCTTGTTGGGATCCATTGGAAATGAGCATAGCTCTATTGAAGTCAATGACATACCCCATGTTTTGCACCATCTAAAGATCTGGCCCTTATTATGTCATATGAAGAAAAACCTGCAGAATTTACTTCACCTACAACTGGGAACATTTGCAAGTCTCACTAAGAGCCCCTAGAAATAAATGGCAATTGACACTTACACCACATGAGCCACTTCCTCAGTTGGGTTAATCTACATAAATACATTGAAGTCAATTGAGTTGTGTCAATTTACACCAGCTAAGGCTCTGGCCCGATGGGTGCTCAGAGTATAATGTGTACAAAGAATTGTGTTGTTTTTCCTGTTGGACTGAGCAATAATTAGATCTCAAGAACAATAAAGTCATTGAAAGCTTTTGAAAATGCAATAATTATAACAAGGCTAACAAATAAAACCCATTTACCAGGCATTCAGCCTAATTGCAAAGTATTGTTTTCAAAGCCTTGAGTCAGCTGTAGCTCTTATTTTAAATGGTGGGCCAGATCCTCAGCTCTCCTAAAAGAGTATAGTTCCATTGAGATCATTAAGGGTAACAGGACTGGGTGCTAACACCATTGCTAAAAGCAGGGAAATCATGCCTCAACAAACTATTAGAATTCTTTGAGAGGTTCAATAAACATGTGGACAAGGCTAATCCACTGCATATAGTGTAGCTGGACTTTCAGAAAGCGTTTGACAAGGTTCCTCACCACAGGCTCTTATGCAAAAATAAGCAGTTATGAGATAAAAGGGAAGATTCTCTCATGGATCAGTAACTGGTTAAAAGACAGGCAACAAATGGTAGGAATAAATGGACAGTTTTCCGAATAAAGAGAGGCAAATAGTGGTGTCCCCCAGGGGTCTGGACTGGGACTAGTGCTGTTCACATATTCATAAATGATCTGGAAAAAAGGTGGAAAAATTTGAAGATGATATAAAATTACTCAAGATTGTTAAGTCCAAAGGAGACTGAGAAGAGTTACAAAGGGAGCTCACAAAACTGGGTGACTGGGAAACAAATGGCAGATGTAACTCTATGTTGTTAAATGCAAAGTAATGCACACTGGAAAACATAATCCTAATTATACATACAAAATGATGGGGACTACATTAGCTGTTACCACTCAAGAAAGATCATGGAGTCATTGTGGATAGTTCTTGGAACACATCTGCTCAGTGTCCAGTGGCAATCAAAAAAGCTAACAGAATGTTAGGTACCATTAGAAAAAGGATAGATAAAACAGAAAATACCATAATGCAACCATATAAATCCATGGTATTACCACACCTTGTATATAGCATGCAGTTTTGGTCACCCCATCTCTAAGAAGATGTATTAAACTTGGAAAATACAGAAAAGGGCAATAAAAATGGCTAGGGATGTGGAATAGCTTCCATATGAGGAGAGATTAAAAAGACTGGGACTTGTCAACTTTAAAAAAAGACAACTAAAATGGTATATGATAATGGTCTATAAAATCATGACTCATGTAGACAAAGTGAATAAGAAAGTATTATTTACTCTGCCACATAAGTTAAGAAACAGAGGTTACCCATTGAAATGAATACACAGCAGGTTTAAAATAAACAGAAAGAAGTGCATCTTCATACAATGCACAGTCCACCTGTGGAACTCATTGCCAGAGGATGATGTGAAGGTCAAAATTATAATGGATTTGCTGGAGGATAGGCCCATCAATGGTTATTAGCCAAGATGGTTGGGGATGCAATCCTATGCCTGGGTGTCTCTAGTCCCTGAATGCCAGAAACTGGGAGTAGAAAAGAGGATATCACGATGAGTGCTTGCTCTGTTCATTCCCTCTGAAGCACTTGGCATTGCCCACTGTCAGAAGACAGGATATTAGGCTAAATGTACCATTGGTCTGACCCCCTATGGCTGTTCTTACCTTACCTAAACTGACAAATATATCGATGGTGTCTGTAAATGCAGTGAAATGAAATTTTCTGTGAGGACTATTCTTTTACAGCGCTCACCCACTCACCCCCCACCCCCAAAAGGTCAAGTCTGTCCATAATGCTGCAAATTCCAAAGGGGTAGCCGTGTTAGTCTATTGTAGAAAGACAACAGAGTCCAGTGGCACTTTTAAAGACTAACAGATTTATGTATCACATGAGCTTTTGTGGGAGAAAATCCCACTTCGTCAGACGCTGCAGTTCTCACTGCATTTATTTGAGGCCTGTTCCTGATCCTATTGACTTCAAGGAAGGTAGGATCAAGCCCTCAAGAAGTACAGTTACCAGTATTCTGCTTCTGAACATGGTATCTGGCTGCAGCATTAACTGATCAAATTCCTTCATTCTCATCCTGAAGGGTGAGATTTGTCTAAATATGCTAGATAGAATGTACACTGGAAGGAACCTTAATAGGTCATTCAGTCCGGCGCTTAAGTCGACTTAAAAGACGAGTGTGGATGCGGCTTTGTGTAGGTTAACTTAAGCGTCCTTAAATCGACCTAAGTTACCAATGTACACACACCCTAAAAGCCTTACAGCCATATAAATAAGACATTCTTTTTTATCAGTGACAGTAATTAACCATTGGAACAACTTAACAAGGAATGTAGTAAATTTTCCATTGCTTGGAGTCTTTAAATCAAGGTTGCATGTCTATCTAAACGATTTTCTCTAGTTCAAACATAAGCTGTTGGGTTAGATACACTACCCACGACTAGTCTCACTCTTTTCTCATACAACAATCCATCTTACAGGAACTTCAAGTCCCATTACTCAGTGCTTCAGCCTAACATCCAAAGGATGAAACATATGTCCTGGGTTATGCAAAAAATGAAATAAAAAGAACACAAAGATTCTGACCTTAGAAATCTATAACTCAGACACTTTACGGGAAGTTCAGATGATCACAAGAAATGAAAACAGAATATTGTGCTGTAGGAACAGGGTCTTGGTTTTGAATTCACATATATTAGCTTTACTCCTGTTAATTTCAACTAACTCCAAAGGAAATACTTCAGATGTTCACCAGTGTAGAAAAAGTAGGAGGATCAAGCTCCCAGAAGTCTTGGATTCAATCCAAAACATGAATAAATGTGTTTCCCACCTATTTGCCTGAATGATTCAGAGAATGAATGAGCATACAAAGGTGTTCCAAATCACCTGAATCGGACTCACACCACAAAAGCAAATTTACCTTTCCTGATTCTCTCCCTTCTGGTCAGGAAAAGAACAAGAAGGTAGTTAATTGCCTGGGCTACACTGTTCTTATAAAGTCTGGGATGTAAGCATCTACTTTGAAATTTTGCTGTAAAATTTTCTACTTATTCCTGGGGTCATAGCACCCAGCACAAAATGATTCTTTTGCTCATCTTTACAAATGAGGTAACGAAAATGGAGCACTTCACAATACCTTTGGCTCTATCAAGCAAGTTATTGAATTTAATTGATAAGGCCAACAACCAAAGACAACCCTTTTTGTCAATATTAAAATGAGATAACCTTCTCATGAATGGCCTGCTGGTGCATAATAGAAATACTGCATTTTACTTTCACTTGCCAAGAAAGTCATCTTCTCACAGAGTCCTGTTCTGTAGGTCTCAACCACATTACTTTTTCACAGGCAAAATCCCAGCCATAAGGTTGCAAACATGAAAACCAGCCCCCCCCCTCCCCCCCCCCAAATGAAGTGCTATTTAGGATTTTCACAGAGTCTGGAGAGGTGCTGAAGGGGATGTCGCATCTTTATTTTCTTCGAAATCTTAATAAGAGCAGGAGTAGAACAAATGCTAGATACGGATTCAGGATTAATTTTACCTAAAACCTGACTAATATTGTTTCACTTTAACACTATGTCTATGATGGCCATATTAAAATACTGAATTAAAGTCGATCAGCTACTGACGATCAAGAGGCAAAAATGTAAATGATAAATCTATCTAAATAAAAAATAAGAACCTATAGTGCAGTTCTATTATAAAAAGTAATTGTATAAAACCTGCATTGACTATAGTCTCAATAGATATGAATCCTTTGATTTCTAAATAGATTCTGAGTTCGTCCTGAGTACAATATGGGTTTTCTGACTGCTAGCACCCTAAGCTCAGTCTGAAATCTGAAAATTAAATAGGGCACTTTCTTGCCTGTGTACTGCCAGCTATGAAGATTCTGCAGTGGGAACTTAGTCAACAATTTTCTTAATGTACACACTAGAAAAAAGTCTGTGCTGTAAACCTAATGCAGACTTTGAAGACCTTTTCAGCCAAATTCATATAATATCAGTAACAATCACAAATGCTCCAGGCTTTCTTCCTTTTATTACTAAATATTCAAATTTAAGGCTAGGCGTAGATGAGAATAGAATAGAATAGAATAGAATAGAATAGAATAGAATAGAATCAACTTCTATTGCATCCATAATTTTTATAGTCAACGCGATAGAGAGATATAATATATGAATAATGAATAAGTCACTATTAAGATCACAGATCAAGGTAAATAATGATTCCTGTGACTTTCAGCTCAATAAAACAGGAAACTGACCATAAAAGAAATCAATAGACATTTGGTTCACTGTTATATAAGGAGATGATTTATAAACTGCAAATCTAGTTGCTCAGGTGTGACAATATTTTTGTTTTATTTGACACCATAACATTCTAAAGTGGCAAGCATGCTCCTAGTATGGCCTTGTACACACTACAGTCTTACTGTGTGATAAGGCTCCCTACCACACGATAAGGCTGTGAGTGTACACACACAAAAGTTACTTGTTGCGCGGCAACGGCCCTCTTGCCACACAACACGTAAACCACCCAAACGAGGATGGTTAGGCTTACTGCAGAACAGCGGTAGATCCCGTGTGTACACTTCTTCCGCATTTGACAGCCTCCGGAAATGTCCCAGAGTGCCATTCGAGGGCACTCTGGGACACTGGAGCTGTCATATATGTCAATTTCACGGCTCTAGCAGAGCCATGAAGTTGACAACTAGCAGCTTGCGCTGGGGTTCCTGGAACTCTAGCGCAGGAGCTCTGTTGAGCCCCAGGAACCCCAGCGGGATTCCCTGAAGCCACCTGGCTTCCCAGCTCCCAGGGCAAGGGGTGGCTGCCGCCCCAAAGACGGGACCCCAGCAATCAGCTGCCCGGGTTGCTGGCTTCGGGCCGGCAGCCACTGCCGCCCCAGGAGCCATGAAGCTAGGCGGCTTCAGGGAATCCCCCTGGCAGTGGGGCTCTAGTACTTGGAGCTGGGAAACCTGATGGCTTGAGGGACTCCATGTGGCAGTGGGGCTCTGGAGCCCTGGCAGCTGGAGCTCTACTGTGGTGATCCAGCCACCAGCACTCCTGGCAGCTAGAGCCCTACTGCCTCTGGTGCTCCCCTGCCACTGAGAGATCTTGGTGACTAGAGAGCCCCTCTGCCAGCCTAAAGACTGGCTGGGCAGTGCATGGTGGGATAGGTGCCCACCATGCACTGCTCCTTCTAACGAAAATGCAAAGGGGCGTGTGAACGCTCCTTTGCGTTAGAAGGATTTCTGTGTGGACCGGGAAAAGCATTACAGTTATAACGCTTTGTTTGTCCCGCAACTGTTTATTGTGGGGCATGTCTGCCGTGTGTATATAGCCTATATCTTAGTAAAACAAGTAGACCAATTAGTCCTCTTTATTATGTATACTTAAAGGATGATATTCAAAACTACAGTACGGCATAGCTAACAATCTAGGGTCCAGAATTCTTCCTCTCATGAGAAATCCTCCATTATCTAATTAGGTAAAGTGATGTCTTTGGGTGCATCTACACTTACAAATTAAGTCAATTCAAGGAGACTTAAGTCAACTTAAACTACTCCGCGTCCACACGGGGCTTTCCTTAAGTCAACTGAAGCAGTTCCTTAAGTCGACTTAAGGCAAAGTTAAGTCAATGTAATAACACCTTCTTTTAGGTTGACCTAATGTTTAAGTCGACCTTATTAAGTTGATCTAAGCCAGTGTAGATGCAGAGTAGCCCTAAGTTGACCTCCATGGCCTCCAGACCTTCCTCCCTGACCTCCCTCCCAGAGTACCTGGCACAGGAAGAACCTGCCCTGGACAATAGGGCAGGACTCACCCCTCACCAGCCTGCTCCCCAGAGCTGGACAGACATGCTGCTTGGGAGCAGGGCAGAGGAGAGCCAGTGCTGCAGGTGGGCCCCATCCTGGAGCCACCAGGAAATCCTGGACCTGCTGGCCATTTGGGGGGATGAGGCAGTCAGCACTCAGTTGTGAGGCAGCCATCGCAACCACCTCAATCTCCCAGGCCCTGGCTGCCAAGGCCACACCCGGTACACCCAGCAGGTCTGGGTCATGATCAAGGACCTCCGCCAGGGCTACTAAAAGGCCCGGGAGGAGACACACCGGACAGGGGAAGCCCCCAACCAGCTCCTGGTATTACCAGGAGCTGGATGCCCATCTGAGCCAGGAGAGCGGCAGCCTGCCAGCCCATACCATCAATTCTGCTAAGACCCCCTCCCTTGATGATGACCAGGAGGCGGGCTCGGGGGACTAGAGTGTGGTGCTGGAGAGGGGGTAGGACAGTGCCCAGCAGGAGGGCACCTTGCCAGCCCCAGAGCCAGCTGCCATCCCAGAGCTCATCCCTGCCCCAATGGCGGATGCAGCCTCACAGGAGGAGGGAGAGGGGCAGGTTTCCCCCACTGAAAAAAACCCAGGTGAGAGGACATTTCACCAGATTCCTGCTGCACCTGCTGGTGAGTGCCCCCCCACTTTCTCCCTCCCTCCCTGCGGGCAGAGCTGGGCATGCCTATGGCACAGGGACTGCAGAAGGACATAGCCCAGGGATAGGTAGGGTCGGGGGAAGGCATTCCCACAGGGGCAGAGGGGCTGGGGGCTGCGTGGCAGGGGTAGGGGGAACCTGGAGGCGAGTGGTGCAGTGGTGTGTCTAGAGTTGGTGTGGAGGAACCGTAGGAAGGAGCACCAAGCCCAGACAGCATGCGTCCGACACTGATGGCATGTGGCCTCAGGAGACAACCCCGAGGCAGGGCTGCCTACAGCTCACCACCGTGGGCACTGCACCTGACCTGGGCAGCACAGCATGCCAGCGTGTGCCAAGGGGTCCCTGTCCAGAAGGACAGGGAAGTGGGAAGCAGGGGGCTGGTCAGGTGACAGCAGTTGCTGTCAGGCTGCACACTGCACCAGCTAATGGGAAGGACTCTCTTCTTTGCTTCTCCCAAGCAACCCCTGCGCCCTTGATACATGGCACTCCCGGTGCTCCACCAGGCCTGATCACGAGGAGAAGGAGGGTGCATCACTCGCGGGAAGAGCTCCTCGAAGACCTGATCCACATCAGCGAGTGGACCGAGGCACACTTGGCAGCATAGCAGGATGCTCACCAGAGGGTCGAGAAGAGGCTGAGGAGGGGCGAGCAGAGGCTGCTCGAGCGTATGCTTAACCTCATGGAGCGGCAGACCCAGACTCTGGAGGAGCATCTGTTCCCTCGGGGCCCCACCCTGCACCCAAGAGGCAGCCCTCCTCACCGGTGGGCCAGGACCCAGGGCGGATGTCTGCAAGCCTGGGACCCGCCTTCCGGAGGCCACTAGCACTGGCCCCTCCCCCCGACCCTCTTCACTTGCCCTGACCCCCCTCACTTTCCTCGACTCTCTTCACTGCCCCCGACTCCCCCTGACCGTCTTCACTCCCGCAACCGCCCTGACCCCCCTTTCTCCCCCAACCCTCTTCACTACCCCCAAACCTTCCAACCCCCGCAGCGCCCAACCCCCATTTCCCTCTCTGAATTAACACCCTGAACATTGTTATAGTGTGTTGTGCTTTTTTATTGGTGTGAGGACATGGGAGATGGGTGCATGAGGGGTGAGGCATGGGCGGGTGGTGGAGGTGATGGGGCCTGGTAGCAGGCCCACCCCTTAGTGCTCCTCATTGTGCTTGCCGCTGGACCCGCTGAGCCTGGGGCAAGGTGTGGTCGGGCTGCTCGTACGGCACAGTGAGCCACTCAGCCTCCCAGAAACAGGGGAACCTTTCTCCCACAGCTCACAGAGGTTGTGCAGGCAACAGCATGTGCTGACCACCACTGGGAGGTTGCTCTCGCCGAGCTCCAGGAAGATCAGGAGGGCGCTCCAGCAGGTTTGAGAAGGCCAAAGGCATGCTCGATGATGCTGCGGCACCAGTTGAGCCTCTGATTGAAGAGGTCCCTGCTGGCATCCATGCAGCCTGTCTATGGCTTCACCAGCCAGGGGAGCAAGGGGTAGGTGGCATCCCCGAAGATCAGGACTTTCACCTGCGCGTTCCTGATGGTGATGGTGTGGTCGGGGAAGAAGGTGCCCACCTGCCCATAAGCCTGTACAGGGCGGAGTTGCATAGGATCCGTGTTTAGTGCACCTTCCCCGGTCAGCATACATAGATGTTCTGGAAGATTCCACGATGGTCTACAAGGGCCTGCAGGACCACGGAGTAGTACCCCTGGCAGTTCACATAGTCCCTGGTGCGGTGTTCCGGAGTTTGGATGGAGATGTGGATCTCCAGAGTTGGGGAATCCGAGTCTGGCGATGCTGGCAAGGAGTTCGTGCAGGTTGTCCAGGGTGACGAAGCGGGCTAGGAGGACCCGGTTTATTGCCCTGCAGACCTGCATGAAGGCAGTCCCCATGGTGGCCTTCCTGATGCCAAATTGCTGGGCCACAGAGCGGTCAGAGTCCAGGGTTGCCAGCTTCCACATGGGGATGGCCAGGCACTTGTCTACGGGCAGGGCAGGTCAGAGTTGGGTGCCCATGTGCTGCAGAACCGGGGTGAGCTCACAGACAAGCTTGAGGAAGGTCCACTTGCTCATCCTAAAGCTCTGCAGCCACAGATCATTGGCCCAGGTGGCGAGAACAATCCGCTCACAGTGCAGTGAGTGCGGCAGCTTGCTGGGGCAGCAAGGTGGGTGGGGCAAGGTGGGTGGGAGGTCGTCTTCCTCTGTGCTGGTGGGTTGCCAGACAGGCCTGCTCCACAGCCAAAGAAGCCTTACCACTAGCTGGCAGGTTTTGCACAGCTGCCTGGCAAAGCGCAGGAGAATGTGAGTACTCCCACTGAAACCAGGTATTATAGTTCTTTGCCAGATCACAGCTTAGATTATGTAATTTTTTCCCTACCATGGGGCTATAACATTTTTAATGAAATCCCCAAATGATATGTATGTATTAAGATGAATTCTCCTCTCATTTTCAACATTGCAACGCCACTGGAGTAACTGCAGACAGTTAGATAAAATGTTTATTCTGTCATTTTGAAAGAGACAACTTTCCTTAAATCAGTTTTGAAATGCTTCACCTACTACAAGATTCTGACAGGTCCTGAATATTATGTGTCCTGATTTATTTATTTATTTATTTATTTACATCATAATAGGACAGTGGTTCTCAACCACTGTGTTGGGACACATTACTGTATCGCCACACAGTGGTAATTGTGTTGCAGAGAGCTGGCTGGATTCAGCCTGGGTGGATGGACTGGTGTGTCCTGTAGGGTCACCAGGTCCGTCCCTGGGGGGGGGGGGGGCGAATGGGGGGGATCGCCCTGGGCCCGCAGGTACATGGGCCCCACGTGCACCGCAGCCCCTCCTCCCACAGCTGCCCCACTGCCTTCAGCAATTAGCTGAAGGCAGTGGGGTGGGGCGGGCTGGGAGGGCTATGCCCAGCCCCTGGGCCAGCCCTCCCTGCCCCCAAGGCAGAGCGGGCAGGCCCAGAAGCAGAGCACATGGAGCCCAGCCTTTGGGCCGGCCTGCCCCAAATGGCCGGCTCCTCCCCGCAGGCGGCCTTGGCCTCCCAGCATGGGTCTGGGGCCACCGGCTCCCTCCCGTAGGCAGCCTCCGGGGTCGAGACTGGGGTCAGAGCCAGAGCCGACGCCGACTCTGGCTCAACCCGCTCTCCCCCGCTCAGGTGGCCTCGGCCTCCAGGCCCGGCTCCCCCCCCCCCCCCCACCCAGCAGGTGGCCTCCTGTCCCGGGGTCGGGGTTGGAGCTGGCTCCTCCCACCCTCTCCCCAATAGGTGGCCTCGGCCTCCAGGGCCGGAGCCCACTCCTCGCGCCGGCATCCTCAGCCTCCGAGCCCAGGGCCGGCTCCCTGGGAGGCGGAGTGGGCCAGTGGGCCCGCCATGCTCACCTCCAGCATGGGGGGTGGGGGCCCCACTTTGGTCAATTGGCCCTGGGCCCCGCTCCCCCCACGGGACCACCCTGAGGGTCACAATATGTTGCCAAGTGTGTTGCAACTCACAAAAGGTTGAGAACCACTGCAATAGGATGAGGACCTCATTGTACAGGGTGCTATACAAAAAGAGAACAAAAAGATGGTCCCTGTCCAAGACCAGCGTACACACTAAGTATAAGAAAAGAGGATAGAGACAGCCAGGTGTGGTTAAAGCATAAGACTAGATGTCAGAACACTAATATCTGTTACTGGCTCTGGATCATTTTCAGTAAATATCCTCGGGCAAGTTTCTTGATTGCTCAGTGCTCCACTTCCATTACCTAA
The DNA here is from genome assembly GCA_007922175.1 of Pelusios castaneus. Classification (NCBI taxonomy): domain Eukaryota; kingdom Metazoa; phylum Chordata; order Testudines; family Pelomedusidae; genus Pelusios; species Pelusios castaneus. Next base: position 14,500,296 of record ML685792.1, on the reverse strand, counting down.
GTATGTCCACCAGTCCTATTGAAATAAATTAGATTTAAATATGTGCCTCAATTAAGCTTTGTTAAAAGATGATGGCCTGCTGAGCTGGGGCTTTAATGTTTGTAGAGTTCTTTGAGATCCTTAGACAGGGAGTGCTATCAAGATATAAAATAGCATCATGAGGTTGTTAAAAGATCACTTTCCTGTTAGAACGCTAATTATTGTTTATTATATTTTAAACTTTTTTTGTAACTAGATTTAGTGACTATAAATCTTTTACATCACATTGCATTTTTGCTTTAGGCAGTGTTTTTTTGGGAAAAAAAAGGTGTTGGTACTCGGCCAGGGACCTGGGGCTGGCAGCAGCAGGAGCCGGGGCCACATCACTGTGAAAAAAGGTGCCAGTACTCAGTACCATCACACACAACACCAACTCCTCCCGCCCCCCCCCCCCCGGCTTTAGGAAGGAATTTGGCCATAGACCTGTCTTAATGTACCTACATGGGGAAATACTATTTTAATCAGTTTTAGTAAACAGCCCACATTTTTTAAAGCATTGCATTTTCAATACACCCACACTCTTGCAATAGCATTATTACTTTTTTTAGACTACTGGGAAAGATTTGACACTTCATTACTGGAACTAACCTGGTCAAGTGGATATTGATATTAGCACAATACGGTAAGATTACTATAAATTCCCAGTGTGACCCTGCACTTGTGTCTAAGTGCACTACAAACTGGAATGAAGGTTTTTTTCTTCAGATGATGAAGACATTCTCAGTTTAATTTGCAGTGTTTTGGCACATACCATTACTTTCTGTTCATTTCCAGCAGGCCCAGCTCCAGATTTCTCTTAGGGTATGTCTACACTACAGTCTGAAATGAGATTGCAATTCAGGTAGATATAGTCATGCTTGCTCTACCCACACACGCATGGCTCAAAATAGCAGTACATGTGCAAAGTTGTGGGCTTCAGTTCAGGCTGTACACGAATGCCAGGGACCCTCGGCGCCTGTTTATATTACTAACTGCTTTTTTTGTGCATGCTAGTGCAGGTGAAGCTGGCATAGGTACGTCACACACCTCAGATTGCAGCACAGGCATAACAGCAGTCATTTCCAGAAATATTGCATGCAAAAACCATTAGTTTCCTCTCTGCTGATTGGCTGCATGCTCCAACCCCTTTCCTCACAATCTTTTCCCTTCAACCTCACTCCACCTGCCTTCCATGCTTCTCTGTATTCTTTCTGTGCTGCTTTCCCAGGGGTTCCCTAGAATGTGAGGCACCTCACTACCACCTGTCACAATTCTCTTCCTCTTTTTTTCCCTCTTGTATATTTTGTAAACATGGGTGCTGCAATTGCACAATACACACCTGCAGATCTAAGAGCAAGAGTGAGTCCTTTAAGGTAATTAGTAAATATTTGTAGGTACAGAGAGGTGCAGTGTGTTGTAGGTACATGGCAAAATCATTTCAGGAATATGAAAAGGCAGTAGGTACTGTATGCTCAGATACTCAGTGGGACATACTAGTGATCAGCAATCCTCATGAGTTTTGGAGGTTCTGTACATTGTAGAGAAGTAACTAAAGGTGGGGATACTTTTGCTAAACGTTATTCTGATACATAGTTGTAAAAATCCTATATATAGTAATCTATCCAAAGGGGCTAAGACTGAACACCTCCTTCCCTGCAGGGAGGTAATTCCTACCTGTATTTTCCTCCTCTTCTGAAGGGGAAGCCTTCCTTACTCATTCTCAGCCTTTTTGTAGTGGGAAGGGAAAGAGCCCAGGCCAACTTTTCATTCCTTCTCGGTAGTCACTGTGCTTTCCCCTTCATCTATTATGGCAGAGTAATTCCAGAAGCCTCTCTTTTAGTGTCTGCTTGTGGCGATTATACAGATTCCTTGGGACCATACAGTAGGGATCCTTGGTGTACAGAAGATTAAGTAAACAGCTATTGGGGTCACAAGAGAGTGCTGGGGCATTGGACACTAATGCACAATTTAGAAATGGTAAAGGCTTGGGAGTTTCATAGAGTAAGCTTGAGAAGGGCCTGTGGTCAGCAGAGCTGGAATGTAATGTTATGGAGATAGAGTAAGGCAACAGAGCCATGTTAGGACTTCCCTCAATCCAGCTGTAAGGATCCTTAATGGAACTTTTCCAAAATAAAAATAAAGAGATGCAAGATGGATCAATTCAGGTCTTATTATAATCAAACCTATTTCTCTATTGCTAAGGGATGCTAAGGATGCATAAGGACATGGAGGTGCATAGTAGTTCTGCACAGAAACAAGGCATCTTGGTTGGATAGAACTCCTGTTATTTGTGAAGGGTGTATATTATTTTTTCTTCCCACAATGTCTTGCAAATATACCCGTTAGTATAAAGCACTTACCACTTTGCCTTATCCTAAAAGTGCTTCCTAAGTGCTCCATAGATAGTGTCAAAAGTAAATGTAATCTGACAAATGTAGATAAAGGAAGCCAGAAACTGAAGAGTGTCACAGAAAAATGCTGTATATAATTAAACAGTTTGAGAAATGTATTGAATTTTTAGGTGTGGTGTTAAGAGTTAATGGGGTCCTCGTTGAGCTCTTTATCAATTCTATTCAAACATTAACATTTATTATAATAAGTAAAGCATTGTACCTCTCTGGCATGCTCTTTAAGGGCAAGCAGAGCTACTGCTACTGGACAGGTGAAATGGCTGTTTTTCATAAAGTTTTGGGTTTTTTTCCCTGCTCTTAGCTATTCAATTTACAAAATGAACCAATAAGTTGATACAGTATTGGTAAGAAATATCATCTGCATTCAGTTTTAGTTTTATATTCTTCTCCCTCTTTTAACTATAGGATCAGAAGAAAGAAAATAACAATGCACAAATATAATTCCCCATTGTAATGACTTCTTTTATAGAGCCCTTATACTGTTACTGTGCATTCACTTTACTAATTTATAACCTGAATCCTATGTTCACACCTTGACCCCAGGGAACAGCAATGATATCAGTTTTGTATATACTTTTGAAATCCTCACCACAAAGCTGATTTAGGAGGCAGTAATTATAAGTATTCTGAAGAGCAGTACAGTGCAGTGGTCATTGGTATGCCTCATTGTCATTGCTCAGAAAGACTATTTTATTAAAAGAGAAGTAATTGAAGAGTATTCTTATAGAAGTGAAAGGAAAATCTCAGAATTACTCTGAATGAGACAAGGGATGGAGAAGAAACTAAAATAAAAGAAGAAATGAAGGAGCAAAGATTCCATGTTGAGACAATAAGTTTTTTATTGTGAAAATCTTTTGATCACTTTTCTTTATATTTTGGTCTATTTCAAATGGGATTGAATGATTATGGGAACTGATACTGGCTTCTATTAGTCACTATCACAAATCTGCACTAAGGGCCAATCCTACAAGCAAATATGAGTAACTTTGAAGCCCATAGTAACGCTCATATGGGAAAAGTTATTCAGGAATGTAATTTTGTAGAATTGAGTTACAAGTCAGTTTGAAAGTTGTTACAGTCAAATAGCGGTTTGATAGCCTATGTGAATTTGAGTTACTGGTCTCAGTATAGTTCATCATGGACAGATATATATATATATATAAATAAAAACTGACACCTTTGAAAGTCCCTGCAGAGAAAACAAAGACTAAATGGCCTGGAGAAAGAACTAATTACTGCGTCACTCTACATCAGAGTTGAGGCTCATTAGTACAATTGTCTGAAATATACTTGTTCTTTGGATAAACATGGGACTTCAGTTTTTAGTGAGGTCCATTTAATATGGTGGTTCTCAACCTTTTTGGCTTGAGGGCCACAGACATAAGTTGTACAACCATGAAGGGCCATCAGTCTCCACCAACAGTCCCCTGCCCCAACCATCCTGCAGCCAGATGTGCACGCCACCTGGATCCCTAGGCATTGGCTCTTTTCTGCAGCCAAGGGGATGGGAAATCAGTGCTGCCCTCCCTCTGGCTCCAGCAGAAACCCTGGCACCAATGGACCCAACCAGAGTACTTTGCCGTACTCCCTTCTACAGCCAGAGAGAGGGGAGCACTGATCTCCCATCCCCTTGGCTACAGCAAATTGCCTGCACTAGTCTTGTAACCCCAGGTCAGCATGCTCTGTCTGGATCCTTAGCAGTGGCTCCCTTCTGCAGACAGTGGGAGGCGAACTGTGGCTACTTTAAAAGACCCCACAGGCCACTTTTGGCCCATGGTCCACAGGTTGGGAACCACTGATTAGAAATAATTTTTCTTTATGATTTTATGGTGACGCAGCTCTTAAAAGGTTTCCACCATCCTAATATCATGTAACTGCGTGGGGGGGGAAAATTGAATGGAATGTGTTTTAATGCATCTGATTCCTCCTGTAAGTCTTCTTGTTTCTCTTTTTGTCCAGGGTTAAGAAATAAAGTGCCTAGGGTGGGAGAACTGAAAGGTCTGGGATATCCTGAAGCAACCCAACCTTGAAAATAGAGAACACATCTATAATTTGGAAGAACTGATTGAAGAGGACCATCACATGGATTTTCCAATTATTCAAGGAGGAGGCTTTTGCCCCATTTCTCATGCTAAAGTAGCACTATGACCTGCCACCCTCAGCACAGTGGCAGCACTTGAAATTAAACCACTAGCAGATATACCCTAAGATTGCCAGAGGCCCCAGAACTACTAGTAACTTTAGAAATGCTTCATACATTCCCCAGACCCATGTCCACTATGTTTAGGTTGCTACTGAAGAGGAACTTCCTTAGTCTGGAATTCTTTGGGAAACCAAGGGAAAGGAATTTATCAACTCTTAAAAGAATCCCAATAGGAGAGAAAATCATGTAATGTTAAAAGTACCTTCGTGGATCTTAGGTTGTACTTGTCAAAAAATTTCATGTAATAGATGCCAAAGTTTGCAAAAGTTATAGGCCTTATCCTCTTATGTTTGTTTGCACTGTAATAAAGAAAAAGGTGTTGATGCACGTGCTGGGGAATGTCCAACAGCTAAAGAATTGTGGAAAGAGGAAGACACAATTGTTAAAATGGTGCTCAACTTCAACAACCAAACCTCAGCTGAAAAACATATCCTAGAATATTTACCTGTTAAGCTGGGTTTAGCTGTGCCACAAAGTCTTTGGTTCTTGAGGGCTGCAATGATCACCACACATATGATTTTACAAAAATGGAAGAGTACACTAATATTCAGAATAAAGCAGTGGTATTTGGGCCTGCCTGAGTTAGTAGCCAAAGAAAGAATAGCTTGTGAAGAATAGCTTCTTAAGAGGAAAAATAAGTGAAGACAGTTGGCAGTTTTTCAGAGACATTATTAAGGGCAAAGAGAAACTAATCCAATACATAGGAAGGATAGGAAGTATGGCAAGAGACCACCCTGGCTTAACCAGGAGATTTTCAATAATCTAAAAATAAAGAGTCCTACAAAAAGTGGAAACCAAGGTCAAATCACAAAGGATGACTATAAACAAATAACACAATTATGCAGGGGAAAAATCAGAAAAGCCAAGGCACAAACTGAGATCAAACTATAGCTGAAGGCATAAAGGATAACAACAAATTAAAAAAAAAAATCATTAGAAAAAAGAGAAAGACCAAGGACAGTGTAGGACCGTTATTCAGTAAAGAGGGAAAAACAATAATAGAAAATGTGGAAATGGCAAAGGAACTAAATGATTTCTTTGTTTTGGTCTTCACCGAGAAGGTTGGTGGTGATTGGATGCTGGATGCAGGGGAAGGCAGTAAAAATGGGATAGGATCAGAAGCTAAAATAGGGAACAAACGGGCTAAAAATTACTTAGACAAGTTAGATGTCTTCAGGTCACCAGGACTTGATCATATGCACCTCAGGATACTCAAAGTGCTGACTCAGGAGATATCTGAGCCATCAGCTATTATCTTTGAAAAGTCATGGAAAACTGAAGAGGTCCCAGAGGACTGGAAAAGAGCAGATATAGTGTCCATCTACAAAAAGGGAAATAAGGAAAACCCAGAGACGAGTCAGTTTAACCTCCATAGTTGGGAAAATAATGGAGCAAATAATTAAAGAATCAATTAGAAAAACATCTAGAAGAGAATAAGGTGTTAAGTGATTGTCACCATGGATTTGTCAAGGACAAATCGTGTCAAACCAACCTGACAGCTTTCTATCATGGAGTAACAAGCCTTGTGGATAGAGGGTAAGAGGTAGATGTGGTATATCTAGACTTTAGTTAGGCTTTTGATATGGTCTCACATTACCTTCTCATTAACAAACCAGGGAAGTACAACCTGGATAGAGCTACTATAAGATGGGTGCAAAACTGGTTGGATAACTGCTCCCAGAGAGTAGTTATCAATGGTTCACAGTCATGCTGGAAGAGCATAATGAGCGGGGTACCACAGGGATCGGTTTTGTTCAATATTTTCATCAGTGATTTAAATGATGGCATAGAAAGTACACTTGTAAAGTTTGCCAATGATACCAAGCTGGGAGAGGTTGCAAATGCTTTGGACGATATGATCACAATTCAAAATGATTTGAATAAACTGGTGAAATGATCTGAGGTAAATAGAATGAACTTCAATACAGACAAGTGCAAAGTACTCCACTTAGGAAACAACAATCCATTGCACACATATAAAATGGGCAATGACTGCCTAAGAAGGAGTATTGCAGAAAGGGATCTGGGTGTCATAGTGGACTACATGCTAAATATGAGTCAACACTGTAACACAGTTGAAAAAAAAGCAAACACCATTCTGGGATGTATTAACAGGAGTATTGTAAGTAAGACACAGGAAGTAATTCTTCCGCTCTACTCCACCCGGATTGGCCTCAACTGAAGTATTGTGTCCAGTTCTGGGTGCCTCATTTCAGGAAAGGTGTGGACAAATTGGAGAAAGTCCAGGGAAAAGCAACACAAATGATTAAAGGTCTAGAACACTTCACTTATGAAGGAAAATTGAAAGAGCTGGGTTTGTTTAGTCTGGAAAAGAGGAAACTGAGAGGAGATATGATAACAGTTTTCAAGTACCTAAAAGGCTGTCACAAGGAGGAAGGAGAAAAGTTGTTCTCCTTAACCGCCAATGATAGGACAAGAAGCAATGGGCTTAAATTACAGCAAGGGAGGTTTAGGTTGGACATTAGGAAAAAATTCCTAACTGTCAGGGTGATTAACCACTGGAATAAGTTGCCTAGGCAGGTTGTGGAATCTCCATCATTGGAAGTTTTTAAAAGCAGGTTAGACAAGCACCTGTCAGGGATGGTTTAAGAGATACTTGTTCCTGCCATGAGTGCAGGGGACTGGACTTGGTGACCTCTCATGGTCCCTTCCAGTTCCTATGTCTACACTTGTTAATTTAGGTCAACTTTAGCTAAGTCGACTTTGTTAAGTCAACTTAGCATGTGCACACCTAAATTTTAAATCGACTTGGGGGGAACTTACAAAGTCGACCTAGAGCATCCACACTGGATGCTTTAGGTCGACTTCTAGGGTCTAGGTGGACCTGGGAGAGGTCCACGGTGGCAGGGGTGGCACCCCTTGCCAAGTGCCTGGGGGCTCAGGCTTTGCCCCATTGTACCTGGGTACAATGGGGCAAAGAGGGACAGGGGCCCTGGCAGGGCATAGGGGCAGAGTGGGCAGGGCTTTGCCCTGCCCTGTGGGGGGCCATACCAGGCTCCCCCTGTGCCACCCCCCCTGGCAGGGAGGGCAGTGGGGGAGTCCTGGAGAGCCCTAAGTCGACTTAGAATCAACTTAGGGTTATTCTGCGTCCACACTGGCTTAAGTCAACTTTAGAAAGTCGACTTAAGCCTAAAGTCGACTTTAAACGAGGTTTAACAAAGTCAACTTAATTTTCCTTAAATCCTTAATTTCCTTAAGGAAAGTGTAGTGTAGACACAGAGTAAATTAAGTCAACTTAAGCAAGCATAAGTCAACTTAATTTACAAGTGTAGACACACCCTATGATTCCATGATTGCCACAGAGGGCAGCTATATGATATGAAGAGGTTGGGACCCTGTTTCTGAATACTTCTGGATAAAAATGTTGAGACAGCTCAAAGAGTGCCACACCTCCATTCCACCTAATTCTTCTCCTTTGAATACCCACAGGCCCCTCGTTCCAACCTTTCCCTAGTCACGTATGTTGTCTTATAACTGCTCCCCCCAACATATGTAATATGTATGTATATGGATGTATATATTATTATTTGCATGCACGGAATATATACAACTTGTTCACAGAAATATATTAAACTTGTAAGTTATTTAGCATTTTATACTTTTCATTGTTGGTTTCTTAATGAAAACAAAAAAAAATTAATCAGACACACAAAATAAATAGTTTGCCTCTAAAGAACAGATGCAAAAATGTAGACCCTAATGATCATTCACCTTACTTTTCCTACTTTAGATATATCGATGCCAATTAGACAAATACATGCAATTAATGACAGTTCAGATGAACTTTACTCAAGCATCAGGGATCTGAGACCTTGATTTTTAAGGTTGTCGTGTGCACATTTTGTTGTAAATTATGCGAAATAAAATTTTGCAAACTTTAACTAGTTTTGTCACCCTGAACATGGAAAGAAAACCAAAACTTATTAGCAAGGTTTGCAATAAGTCAAATACTATAAGTGTCATCCAACCATATTTTATAGAGCTTCTCAATCAAGAAGTCATCATAGTCATGCTTCTATCTGGGATCATATAGAACATGTGCTATATTTTAAGCAAATTTTCTGTAATAATTTTCCTATGATTGAGGTTCTTCGCGGGCGAGATCCTGGTCTCATTTAAATCAATGGCTATGTCTACACTTGGCCAAATAAGTCGACTTTGCTAAGTCAACTTAGCATGTCCATACTATAAAATTAGATCGACTTAAAGCAGACCTTGCCAAATTGACTTAGCGCATCCACACTGGACACCTAAGTTGACTTCTAGAGGCTAGGTGGACCTGGGACTGGGTCCATGGTGGGAGGGGACTATCCCTTTCAAAGTGCCAGGGGGCTCGGCATTTGCCCCATTGTACCAGGGTACAATGGTGGCTGAGCAGGACAGAGATGGGACAGGGTATAGGAGGGGGGGCAGGCAGGGCTGTTTCCTGCCCTGTGAGTGGGAATGCCAGGCTCTGGCTGTGCCAGCCACCCTGGTAGGGAGGTCAGTGGGGTAGCCCTGGGAGCCCTTTAAGTCGATTTAAAGTCAACTTAGGGCTAATCTGCGTCTACACTGGCTCAGTCGACTTAATAAAGTCGACTTAGCCAGTAAAGTCAACTTTAAACTAGGTTTTATAAAGTCAACTTAAAATTTCCTTAAGTCAATTTAAGCAGCAGCTTGAGTCGACTTAAGGAAATTGTAGTGTAGATGCAGAGTAAATTAAGTCGACTTAATTTACAACTGTAGATGCACCCAATGGGATTTATGCTATTAATTTAACTGGAGTCAGGATTTCATTCCACATATTTAGGTTTAAACCCAATGGTTCAATATAAAAAAGCAAGTCACATTTATTTCTATTTTTCCAAAGGTAAATTATTGTAAATGTAAAGGAACCTAGAACTTTTCTGCAGCTGGCCCTGGAAAACCTGCCCATGATGGAGTTGGGGTTTTCATGAATGACTAACAAACTACATGGTAATTTAGAAGAAAGCTGTTTTTAAGGATATGGATTTTGCCCTTGTTGAGTTTTATACAAATGGGAAAGATTCATGTGTTCCTAATGCAAAGCTGATGCCCATTTATCCCAAAGCGAATATTTCAGTCATTACCCATCTACCTACACCTTTTTTCATGCAAATAATCCCATTGGCTATGTCTACACTTAGAAAGTTAAGTCGACTTTAGTAAGTCGCCTTTATTAGGTCGAATTTAAGTCGACCTTATTAAGTCAACGTAGAGAGTCTACACTAGACACTTAAGTCGACGGGGGGGGGGGGGCGGTTGGCGGGGTGCATTGTGGGAAGTATGGCAGCGTGGCAGCATAGAAAAGGTCTCCCGTCCCCCGGCCAGGCCTTCAAAAGAGGAAGTGAGCTCAGCCCCTTCCCATTGTGCATGGCAACTTGGAGCCTGAGCAGGTCATGGATCAGTCTCTTCTTAAAGTTAAGCATATGTGTATATGTTTTACTGAACTGAGGCCTCAATTCATAACTCAACATTTGCCTTTCCCAGCAGCCAGAAACTCAATAGATTATTATACCATGTATACTGTATTACCATAATACAGCAAAGTCTCAACTGAGATGAGTGTTCCAACGTGCTAGGTGCTGTACAAACACATAGTAAAACACAGCTGCTACCCTGAAAAGCATACAGGCTAATGGGGGGAAGTATGTATATATGGGAGATGGGACTTTCACTTCAGTGATCACAGTGGTTTGGTTTTGAATCCCATCAGTTTTATACAGCCATTGACAGAAAATGATGGATCAGTGACACCATTGATAGATATATGGCACAAAATAGAGAAGATCCATCTGCCTATTTTTGTTTATTTTGGCTTTATGGAGGAAATTTAGGTGACAGTGGTTATAAAATATCACTGATTGTTGACCTGGATAATTTGCTGCAGGCCTTGTTTGGAGCTGATAGATCAATTCATTTTATCATCAACATATAAATCTAACCAAACAACATCTATAATACTAATGAATGAAAAGTTAGTTGCAACTGACCAATCAATTGCCTTTATCTTGGAAACTTTAGGATAAAAAAAAACTTGCAGTTGAACACTCATATGACCAAAGAACACTGAGCAACTCAACCCTGCTTCCATTGAAGTCAATGGCAAAACTCCCACTGACTATAACAGAAACAAGATTTGGCAGGAAGGCAATATAGGCCAGTGTAAATGATCAAAAAGATACAGCAGATTATTCTGTGTGAAATGTCCTTCTAGGGTACAGGTGGATGAAGTTCACGTTTTCAGTTCCTAATCTAGGCTATGTCTACACTTGTTAATTTAGGTCGATTTAGCTAAGTCGACTGACTTTAAGTCGACTTTGTTAAGTCGACTTAGCATGTCCACACTTAAATTTTAAGTCAACTTAGGGGGAACCCTACAAAATCGACCTAGAGCATCCACACTGGACGCCTAGGTCGATTTGTAGGGGCTAGGTGGACCTGGGACAGGTCCATGATGGCAGAGGAGACACCCCTTGCCAAGTACCAAGGGGGCTCAGCTTTTGCCCCATTGTACCTTGGTATGGCTGGCAGGGCATAGGGGCAGGGTGGGCAGGGCTCTGCCCTGCCCTTTAGGGGGACACAGCCAGGCTGTGGCTGTCCAAGCCACCCTGGCAGGAAGGGCAGTGAGGAAGTCCTGGAGTCCCCTAAGTCAACTTAAAGTTTACAAAGTCAACTTAAAACTAGGTTTTACAAAGTCAACTTAATTTTTCCTTAAGTCGACTTAAGCAGCTGCTTAAATCGATTTAAGGAAAGTGTAGTGTAGATGCAGAGTAAATTATGTCGACTTAAGCAAGCTTAAGTCAACTTAATTTACAAAGGTAGACGCACCCCTGAATCTTTACCTATAATTATCCAGATAGTTGCTGCTCTCATGATTCTACTAAATGAACACTTGCTCATGAAGTTAGATTATCCAATTAGTTAAAATATCCAATGATTAGACAAGTCTGGACAGCTAGATAAAATTACACCAAATGTGTGTGAATTTAAATTTCAACATTTCTCCCTTCAACACAACTGAAAGATTCCAGGTTAACAGATGATTGGAAGGTAGAGTGTTAGATAGATGAGCTGATAATACTGGGGATTTAATTTATCATGAACAAATTGGAAAATGTTCACTAGTATCAAACACAGTATGTATTTAACATGTTAGAGTACAAAGATATGAAAAGCTACAGAGCCGGAACATGAAATCCTGGAGCTAAGCAACTGAGTAACTGAATTCAATAATATACGTAAGAGGTCCACAAACTGGTCTATGATGTATAAGAGATCTGAGATATTTTATTTAGAAAACTCAAACATAGTGGGTCAAATATGATACTTATTTATTTCCCACACAACCCCATTAAAGTCAACGAGGTTAAACTTTCATGTCAAACAGCGTAGGCTTTGTCTTTATTCATGATCACCTTAAAAGGTCATCGTTATCAATAGTGACCACATTATCGTTCCTGAAACATCACAGCATTTCCCTGCACATACCACTGAAAAGATCTGTGGTGTCTCAAAAACCACTGTGTGGTAGCTGTTGATAGGCTTTGACTTTTTAATGACAAACCACATAATGATTCATGAAAGGTCAAATTTGTCACTCATTAACATATGCAACCCCACTGAAATAGCTTTGCATGCCTATATCTGAGACCAGTGTTTGACTGGGTTTATCCTATTATTTTACCACTACTGTATATCAGATATTTTCTGCCTTGCAAACTGTTTGTGCTTTCTTATTTGTCATATATGCATTACACACACACACACACACACGATTTAATGATAGTACTTAATGAGAATTTTCACTGTACAATTCTTGTTTGAAAGTATCTTTAGTCATTTTTGTTACCCATTTGATTTTGGGCCAAATGCTAGATTGATTTATAACCTCCACTGAATAGAATTTCACAGGGTATAATTCATGGCAGAATTTGACCAATTGTTTTCTTCACTACTCTATGTTTATTTACCGGTGGTACATTTATTATAACACTGATATGGCATTTAAACTTTTAAAGTGTGCAGGAAAAGCAGTGTTTCACCACTAGTTTCAGCAGCTAGGGGACAAAGATAACAGGGTCATATTTTATCCATTTCCATGGTGATAGAATATAATTCCTCAAATATAAACTGAGTCCACTAGAAAGAATACTTTTACAATACTAGCCCTACTGAAAGATTAAGAGGTAAAAACAAAAGAAAAAGATAACTTGGAAAAGTTATAGAACTTTAAATAAATATCCTGAGTAATTTACAAAAAATCATTGTTCACGTTTACATTGTTCCCAATATAATGGAACCTTCTAAAATGCATTCCTAATCAAATATTTGATTTGGGCATCATAGATATGTACAACAAATTATATAGAGTATACTGTCTTTTTATATGGGGCAAAGGAAATACATGTATTCACTATGTATTTCTGATCAAGTAGCTATGTTTATTTAGGGCTTATGTACACATGAAAAGTAATTCAGAATAAAATCAGGAACTAATTTAAAAATTAATCTATTTCCAAAATGGATTAAACTATTAAAATAAATTGTTATTCCAAAATAAAAGCATCAACACATACAGATGATCAAGAATAGCTATTCTATAATAATTTTCTATGTAGACAAGCCCTTAAGAAGATCTATAGATCTGGTCCAAGGCTGTGCCTGAAGTACCTCTGAGATAAGAATTCCTTCAAGGAAGGCTATTAAATTTTGACTACCCAATACTGAAGAGCTTCATTCACGTTCCTACACTGTGCCTGGCCTGTGGGTAACTGTTGGCCTTCAGTGATTTTGGTCTCTTCATCTTCAGAAGTAGAATATTCATATACCAAGGCACAAAGTCTCTTCTCAAAAGATGAGTGTCCCAAACATGAAAAGCTTTGTAACGCAGCTTGAATCAGAAGGAGCTAGTGTTTTGTGTGCTGAAGAAATTAGATGAAAATCTGATTCTGTAAGCAGAATCATAAAAATTGTCCCTCTCTCATTCTAAATCCCATCCACAACCCACCCAAATGTCATTCTTAAATTATATTTATTACAATATTTGCAATAACAAGAGACAATCATATTGAAGAAAAAAACGGTCCTCATTGCTGGTCACTCCAGTAATGGTGCAGTAGAAAAGTCTTTCAGAAAATAACACTCCTCCCAGAAGGCAAATAAAGTTGGCCAGCCCTTAAGGAACCTAGAGCATCCTTTGTTTACCTATGCACCTGCAAAGGAAAAGCAAAAGCCCCACCTTTTTCAAACCTTGTGAAATAATCTGGGAACTGTGCCAAAGACTTTTCTGTTGCTATATAAGACCTGTAAAAAGACAAGTGCCTCTTCAGAAGCCTACAGTTCGGTACTTTCTGCCGAACTCCACTCAAGATGGGCATAGGCTGGGGGGTGCAAATACCACTATGGATACCAATATTAATGATCATATTTATGCAGAACAAAGGTAGGAGGCTGAGCCGCTTTTTATTATTAATTAATTATTATTATTATTATTACTTTAGACATCTAATTTGCTCTGCAGTTGAAAAGACTTTTTAGTGATTTTGATTTGCATTATGAAAGTAATAAGGTTTGTTTTTAAATGAGGTTTCCCTGTCTTTTTCTATTATTCTCCTTTCTAATGTGGCTTTACTGATTTCATATTGATTTCAAGCCCAGCCAAAGCAGCAGGATGAATTGAAAAACCATGGCCAATGGAGTCGCACTGGCATAACTGATGTCGAATTTAGTCAGATAAATATTCTCTCTGGTCATTTTTACCAGTTTCAATCTCCTTTTTCAAATGTGAACTTTGAAAGTTGCTAAAAGCATAGCAAACACAGGTTGCAAGCTTTCTATAGTATCTGAGACTGGCTCCTTGTGATAGTATGCCTTCTGGGATTAAACATTGCATGTACAGCTTTTTTTTTCTGCTGCTCTTCCAGTGCATGAATTCAAGATGCTTTACATTTCCAGATCTTGACAAAAGAAGTTGAGTCAATGTTGTGTTCATTGATATATCACAAGATAGAGCTAAAATAAACAAAATGGTGCTGTCCCACTCCTTACATTTAAACACATGCTAGGGAAATAAAGCCAAGGGTTTTTATGACTGGATAAATACCAATCTCACTTGTTCTCTTTTGCTCTCTATTTTCTAATGCTGTAAACCAGGCAAGTTCATAATATTATTGGTATTATGAATAACTGTATTGAAACCTAATTTCCAATGACAAATAAAGTCTAAAGACATGACAACAAATGTGATTAATTTAGCTGTAAGAGTGAAGTGGCAGATTACAAAGAGTATATAGTGATGAGGAAGCACATCACTCATTTGAAATATAAACTTGATGTTACTATAGATCATCTTAGCAGAAAACCCTCTGGTGTTGGAGGGAAAGGGTGCAATGAGAAAGATGGCACAAAAAGAGTCAGTACAGAATCTAGCATAAGACTATCGATGACAAGATTCTTGTTATAACCAAAGGCTCTTAAGCAACAAATAAATGATGAATATTTGGCAATATTCCTGCCAAATGCCATCTTGTTAATCCCACTTTCAAAATCTACCAAGTGCCATAAAGAATTTGGTTCAATGGTGGTTTGCCTGCATAAGGTCAATGTAAAAACTAAGGGCCAAATCCAAGTCCTGTTCAAGTACAATGGAGTCTAAGGGGAGCTGAATTTGGCCCTGAGTAAAGGCACTTAGGGTTTTATCATTAATTTTTAATCATTCTATCAGCAAAATAAGCTCTTATTGATTTTGCTCTTTGTCATGATTTGGTAGAACTGATTTTGGTAGAAGTGACATCACCAATTCAATGTTCTTTTCCCCTATGATAAAAACAGTTTGGGAAAAAATATATGGTGAGAAACTGGTATAAAATGGGAGGGGATGTTTCAGTTAAAAAATGAAGGAAAGTCTTTACAAATAAAAATGGGGACAGCAAAATCTGTGTATATGCTAAAAAAACATATTACAATAGCTTGTGGTTTCCACATAATACATATGACTCAAATTCTTTCCCTGGTATGAAAATAACTACAAAACACATACTCTGGACCATTTTCTGCTCCAATTGCCACTGGTTTAAATCTGGAATTAGTCCACTGATCTCTGTGGTGCTAATTTGTATTTACAATGGTGTACCCTGGGTTTGGAATCTAGCCCTCTGAGTTCAAGTTACCAAGCCATATTGTTTCCTAAATCTCTGCAGGCTGGGAGATGTGAAAATGGTTATGTAAAAGAACAAGTTCTTGGGGACTTTCTTCTATAGCACCAGTTTCTCAGAATATTGTGTACGCTCATAATACAGAGCTTCTAATGTAGGTAGCTGGATTTAAGAGAATGAATGATTTCCTTTACAACACAAAACCAAAAAACCCCTAACTCACAACTTTCCTTCTCAGTTCAGAAATAAAGAAAAGTGCTCCAGAAAAGAAAGTGACTGACACCAATTATAACAAAGTTCTCTCTCCTTTTACTCCAAGGGTTTTGCAAGGGATTAGAGCAAAGTCTGTCTTTCAAAGGAGAATTTTTAATGAATTTATGAAACCAGGATCCATACTGCACAGACCTAGCATTATACAGTCTAAGATGATGTTGTATAGTCATATCCTGTGTATATCTTTTATTCACTATTCATTTGTTAACTCAGTAAATAAACTAAGAAAATGTTAGTATTTAATGTTTTCTGATCTGATGCACAAATCCTAATGAATATTTTTACTTCTCCTTAACTACCATGCAGCTCCATACTAAACTTTATTAAAACTTAGTTATACCTTAGCACTCTGAGGGATTAATTGTAACATTACCAGCACTGTCAATGGGCATAGGAATGTGGCACTCCACAGACATGGTGCTGGATATGTGCTGAGTGGGCAAGCAGAATGATTTCCCAGGTTGTAAAGCTAGGGAAGGGCACATGGTAGAATCAAATGATATACCCTTTAAAAGGGTGCAAAGTGTGTTGCTCAATGGCCAGCCTCTGATAGCCATCTAGTGCAGATGGGGCCATGACAACTCCTCAGCCCATGTCCACGTCACCCATTTGTGATGACTAGCCTCAATGATGGTGTAAGTATGTAGGCTGCGTCTACACTTGTAAATTAAGTCGACTTAAGCTTGCTTAAGTCGACTTAATTTACCCTGCGTCTACACTACACTTTCCTTAAGTCAACTTAAGCAACTTGCTTAAGTCAGCTTAAGGAAAATAAAGTCCACTTAATTAAAATGAAATTGACTTTATTAAACCTCCTTTAAATTCGACTTAGTGCTTAAGTTGACTTTCTAAAGTTGACTTAAGCCAGTGTAGACGTGGGATAGCCCTAAGTCGACTTAGGGCTACCCCAGGACTGCACCAATGCCCTCCCTGCCAGGGTGGCTGGCACAGAGAAAGCCTGGCATGCCCCCCCACAGGGCAGGGCAGAGCCCTGCCCACCCTGCCCCTATGCCCTGCCAAGGTCCCTGTCCCCCTTTGCCCCATTGTACCTATGTACAATGGCGCAAAGGCTGAGCCCCCTGGCATTGGGCAAGGGGTGCCTCCCTACCCCCGTGGACCTGCCCTAGGTCCCCCTAGCCGCACAAAGTCGACCTAGAGCGTCCAGTGTGGATGCTCTAGGTAGACTTTGTAAGTTCCCCTTTAAGTCAACTTTAATTTTAAGTGTAGACTCACTAAGTCGACTTTAACTAAGTCGACTTAGTTAAAGTCAACTTAAAATTACAAGTGTAGACATAGCTGTAGAGAATACAGGATTCTGGCTCCCCATGTCTGTTCAAGAACTACCAAATGTGCCCCAGTATTCTTATTCTCATTAGACAGCCCTTTAAAAAAAAAAACAAAAAAAAAACAAAGATTGAGTGCAGCTTTATATTTTGAGCTGGTGAGGCAAAGGAATATCTTTGGGATTGTTTTTATTATTTTGAACAAGAAACCATTTGTGGCTCAATCAATAATCTGAAATACATCTATTCAGTCTTCAATTCTATTGGGAAATGGTTCCTGAAAATGCTCGTTCTTTTGCTATTTATTACTACTGATGATTGAAGTTCTAACCCAGCCACTATGGGTCAAATGCTGCTCCCAGTAACACAATGCATATGTTGATCCTCAAACTCTAACAAGGGTTCTTCCAATATAAAACTGCTTTCTCTATACCCTTCTATTGTTATTTATTATTTCTATAGTCTCAAAGATGTACTTAAGGCTTTACAGATGGTTCAAGTAGATAAATTCAGCAAAACAGAGACTCAAATGGAGCCCTTGCTCTAAATAGCTTAGGAGAGCATATAGTGTGCAATGTAGTAACAAAGAAAGAGCCAGATTCTCCACTCAATTTTCATTGGTACAATCCCAGCAACTTCAGTAGAAGGAGAACATTTTGGCTGAAGGAGTGATATATTGACCTCATGGGTCAGGTTCTTGGCTGATGTCAAAAGCTAGTCCCTTTTAATCTATGGAGCTACATCGCACTGCTGAGGAGCTGACCCTAGTAAATAGGTCCATGGTTTTAGAATTGATTTGAAGGAAGAGAAAGAGAAAGTTTAGTGGAGATTAAATGAGCAACTGGTAGGCTCCTCAGGAGTAGCATAAGGGAAAAAGCTCAACAGTGAAAGTTGGAAAAGGAGAGAAAAGAATTAGTACGTGGAATACCAACCATCATACCACCAGAGACGCAGTGGTCTTTTAGAGTTGAGCTATAATTAAAGAGAAAAGCCCTCCATTTTCATCCTTTAAAATATCACATCCTTTCTAGCTATGCTGGTCTCTGTGTGAGAGTGAGTTTGTATTTGCCACAGGATAACAAATCACGCTTACCCCTCAGTTTCCCTGCCTAAAGGAATGCTACATTTGCAGATTGTATTGGTCAGCCAGATGTTACTGAAGAATTTATGAGTACAATCTCTCAAAATAACTTTTTTTTTCTCCAGTCCAAGCCCAATATGATGAGCAACAAACAAACTATGATGACTATTCATATGTCCAGCAGGGACAAGACTGTAAGTGATTTTGTTTTATTTATTTATTTTCTTTTTAATTTTGCTATCTAAATTCAGTCAATGTTGTCTTGGAAACTCACTGCAATGGACCTAGCATGATTAAAGTATGCTGTGCCTTTAAATAAAGAGAGAGGAACAATTCCATATTCACAATATTCATCTCCCTGGAATTGGTACTGTAGGGCCAGTTCCTCAGCTGGTGTGAGTTAGTGATGCTCCACTGAAGTCGGTAGAGCTATGCTGATTCGCACCAGCTGTGCATCTGGCCCATTGAGGCTACACAGTTATCTAATTTATAGTAAAATAGAATGCACATAATGTATATTTACAAATATATTTTACATGGGTGAGTGTGTGTGCATGTGTATCATAAAGATATTTAAAAGTGGTAATAAAAAGTGCTATTATTTCATTCTATTGATATAACTGCATCACTCCTGAAAGGCAGAAAATGAAAAGTACTCCAGTATATGCATTATAGATAGTACAGATTTGTATATAGAATATACTATGCTGCTTGCTGGAATACAATAATTACATGTTATAAGATAAGGGATGTGTACTGGCTGCTTGTATAACACTGGATGACAGAAAAAAAACTATGTTGTATAAAAATCTAACAAAATATCCCTTGTTCCTATCTCCAATAAATTTATTACAGTATAATTTAGCTAATCATCCGGAAAATGTGAACTATAATCTCAATTAGCAGCCTTGACAAATCCTGTGGCTGGACACTGATGGTAGACAACTTCAAACTGGAAATACAGCAAGCACTATTAACATTGAGTGTAATTAACCAGTGTACCAACAGAGCCAGGGCGGGGTTGCACTCTCTATCTCTTGAAGTCTTTAAATCAATACCAGTTGTCTTTCTAAAAGAGATA
Source organism: Pelusios castaneus (assembly GCA_007922175.1). Classification (NCBI taxonomy): domain Eukaryota; kingdom Metazoa; phylum Chordata; order Testudines; family Pelomedusidae; genus Pelusios; species Pelusios castaneus. The sequence goes on along the minus strand of ML685792.1, from coordinate 14,480,769 downwards.
CTGTGTTTCAACCACAAGTCACTGGTCTGGATAGAGCAATCATTGGGTGATACTTTGTGGCCTGGGTTATGCAGGAGGTCAGCCAAACTGAACATGAAGGTCCCCTCTGGCTTTCAAACATATGAATTTATGAATACAGACATCATCCTTCATTTGCTGAAGGAACTTTTAAACAATCCCAGAGGGAACTTTAAGGGAGATTAAATCCATTTTTTACTTTTGCCTCCCAGTGTATATGCAAGTGGTAAACTGTAATGAGGATTCAGCAGTGAGTGTTGAGAAAACACACTGCAGCTTCCCTCAGTCTCACATCCATTCAGTGCTGGAACTAAGGAAGAAATAATGAGGTTGAACCCAGGAAACGTACAGCCAGATCCTACAAATGGGCGTCATTGTGTGGAAAAAGCACAGAATTTTGCAAGAATTTCTTTGTCTGAAATTGCGTGTCTGGGAGGGTGTGTATGCACATATACTTTCAGCTAAGAAAAGAAAAAACAGCTGTACTGTGGTTTCTCAACACGAACCATTGAAACGCTCCTACAGTTCTCCACTTCGACATATGCTGGGAGCCAAAGGTCTTGAACAACTTTAATCTCCATTGTATTGCCTGAGGTATTCTGTACTGTTCTGATAAAAGACAAAGAAATACATCAGTCTCAGCTTTCTACTTTATTTCAGTCAGATCCAATTGGGCTCCCTGTGTGAGAAAGGACAGCTGGCTTGAGGAAGGATTGACAGGATCAGGTTGTTAGTGACAGTTCACATTGGAAGCCAGACCTTGATGCAGAGGCATTATGCCATCAATAGACTCCCTTGGAAACTTACCAGTGATTTTTCCCTGTAGTAAAAGACTGTAACCACTAATAAGGCTAGGAGATCCATATCTATGTTTACCACCTCATTTACTGAACCTTTTGAATTACTGATAATTGTATTTCTTTCTCTCAGATATTTCTGTGCCAGTAACTAAACCACAAGATGTGACGATCATCTCACCCCTTAGAACAACGCTGACAGTCAAGCGTAAGTTAAACATGTCTCAGATTCCCATGTTTTTATGGACTATTGATCAGAACTGTAGAGGAAGGAGTAAGTGAAGAGATGGACAGACTAAAGAGAAAAATTAACTGAATGAATAATACACACACAAATAAATAAAGAGCTAGATAAGACGACAAAACAGGGAATTAGTTTTTTATTTAGCTAAATGGGTAAGTAAGTAGAGTAACTTACACTGGAATTTTCAGTACAGACCTACAGCTTGTTTTCAATCCACAGCTGGCAACCCTGCTCACAATGGGCGCGTGTGCAGCACGTGGGGTAACTTCCACTTCAAGACCTTTGATGGGGACATCTTTCACTTTCCCGGGCTCTGCAACTATGTCTTTGCATCCCACTGCAAATCTGCCTATGAGGTCTTTAACATCCAGATCAGGCGCACAGTGGTGGAAAAATCTACTGTGATCAGCCACATCACCTTGAAGCTTGATGGAGTGGTGATTGAACTGACCTCACACTCTACTGTGGTCAATGGCAACCCGTAAGTTCAGGTGTCTCATTGTCTGATGAAATTGGTACCCAACATGTTGCCCCTAATGGTCTGTTTGAAAGAATGCATATTTCCAGCTCGTTCCCTCAAGCTGTTCTAAAACAGCATAAGGGAATAGACACTATGCAGAGCAGCAGCAGAAACAGAAGAGTGCAGAGCTGTGTTTTAATCCATCTCTTTACATTATCTCCTGACCTTTGCCAGAGAATGCCTTTCATCCTGTTCCTTCAAGACTGCATATAGGGAAGCCCAGAGTGCCCAGCACTGCCATTTCAACTCAGTCTTAATTACAAAGAAGGAACAAACACCAACAAATTCCCTTCAAAAGGGCTAATCCTATATTATTTAAGGCTTTAAAATAGTAATAATTATACCTTGAAGTGCACTTGCTAAACAACAGCCAAGCATGCCACATTCTGAATTATATCGTGTAGAAGACAGACCAGCAATTTATACATTGAAACATCACTTATAGATGTCCTGAAAAGGAAATGTTACCAACAAACAACACTAGCCCCACAGCACTTTGGAGGACAACCGCCCCTAAACTGAAGGTTTTCAGATTGTTAGAAACTTGGGCAGTTCATATTAACAGTAGGTATTACTAGCAAAGTCTTTATCAAACTGCATTAAAAATGCCTCAAAGAGTGGATGTCAAATTCTGTACTCCCCCTTTAATTGCACTTTAATCTCTCTCCAGAATACAACTACCTTTCAGCCAGTCAGGAGTCCTGATTGAGAGAATTAGCAGCTATTTGAAAATCACTGCTAAGTTGGGCCTGGTCTTCATGTGGAACCAACTGGATGGCCTTCTGGTGAGAATATATTCCAGAGGTTGCAAACACTTATTTTTAAATTATTCCCTTTAATGGCTTTTGTGAGCCAGAGATTAGGTAATTTGGGTTTATATCCATTTTCACTGCACTGTGTTCCCTACTATGCTTTCAGATTCCTTTCTTTTCTCAGAGTTCACTTTATAATCACCATTCTCCAGAAGCCACTAATAGAGCTTTTTAGTTAAATGTAGTCTTCCTCAGCTACTAAATACACCACTGCTTTGATGTTCACAGCCTCTGAACTAGATTCAGGCCAAGTTTTTACTGGTACTCAGTGACATAAACACTGGTGCAGAATTCTAGTGGTGGGAAGTCCATCATGGGAAGAGACTGCAGTGAAGCAAAGTAGCCATAATTCCCCAGAGAGTGAGTTTAAGAAATCGATGATTATAAAATAGAAGAGAGTTAGTCTAATCCATCATACTCTTCACCCAGTCACCCATCCCCAATGAAAATAAACTGTCCAACTAAACGGATTTAGGATGAAATTCAGCCCCATGTCAAGGGCCAGTAACATGTTTATATACCACTTATTTTGAATATCTAAGTGGCATATAAGTAGTATACAGACCTTGTGCTGCACCTCTGCAGAATGGTGAATTTCCTCCTTAACACTGATTGCACTGTAAATCTATTTTTGACTCACTTTCCCTCCTTTTTTAGCTGGAGCTGGATAAGAAATATGCTAATCAGACCTGCGGGCTTTGTGGAGACTTCAATGGCATTCCAATTTACAATGAGTTTGTGTCAAACAGTAAGTCACAACAACATTATTAAGCACTGCTGTTTGATTTTCTTTCTTTTAATAGTATTTGTTACATATAAAGTGGGGCACTGATCCACAGACTAGTTGTAAAACTGCACTGATGTTTAATACTGGTATGCACTATTTGTGATGTCAGTTGATTGAACACTTTTGTAGTAGGCGTAGGGTATAAAGTTGTCACAAGAGACTTCCTGTTTTTTCAATATTTCAGCATCAAACACTTCACAGGTATTCACACTTTCTTTGTCTCTCTTTTCCTTTGCTATCACAGTGATTTCCACTGCTGATGTCACAAATGTCAGTGCTATGACAGTACCAATCTCCACATTAAATTAGCACTGCATTTGCAAAGCCAATAAAAATGCCATTATAATAATTTTTTTAATTGCTTGTTACAGACATCAAGCTGACGGCAGTACAGTTTGGGAATATGCAGAAAATGGATGGACCCACAGAGCAATGCGAGGATGCTTCACCTTCCTCTCTTACAAACTGCTCTAATGAATTCGTAAGGATCTTTTCTGTGGTATTTTGTTTTTATTGAACCATATGTGCTCCTTCCTCTTACATCAATTAATCTCTTTTGGGGAAAATTTGGAAGAATAGGAATACAGAACATGAATCGAAATGGAGACAGTAGGATGTCTCCATAGAAAATGCTTTAAAATATTTAAATAAAAATGAGTTCTTCAGCGTTTTGTAAACTCTGCTGCTTTAACGCCACTATTTTCCCTTCTAGAGTGCTATCTGTCAAACAGTATTGACTGGTGAAGCGTTTGTGAGCTGCAATGCACTGGTTAATGTTCAAGACTATATTGACTCTTGCATACAAGACCTATGCCGCTGTGATGAGTCTATGACTGACTTCTGCATTTGTAACACCTTTGCTGAATACTCTCGGCAGTGTGCCCATGCTGGTGGGCAGCCTCTGAACTGGAGGACTAATGATTTATGCAGTAAGTATCTCAAGAAGAGACTTCTCCTGTGTTTGCAACCAGTGATCAACAAATTCCAATAGCATGAAATTTATTCCGGTGCAGACAGCCTTTAAAAACACCTTACGTCACTTTCAACCTAAGTGCATCAGGGACTTACAGGCTATGTCTACACTTGTAATTTTAAGTCAACTTAGTGAGTCTACACTTAAAATTAAAGTCGACTTAAAGGGGAGCTTACAAAGTCGACCTAGAGCGTACACACTGGATGCCTAGGTTGACTTCTAGGGGCTAGGGGGACCTAGGGCAGGTCCTCGGGGGCAGGGGGGGGGGCATGCCAGGCTCCCCCGTACCCTCCCGGCAGGGAGGGCATTGGTGTAGTCCTGGGGTAGCCCTAAGTTGACTTAGGGCTACCCCATGTCTACCCTGGCTTAAGTCGAATTAAAAGTAGGTTTAATAAAGTTGACTTTATTTTCCTTAAGTCGACTTAAGCAAGCTGCTTAAGTCGACTTAAGGAAACTGTAGTGTAGACGCAGGATAAATTAAGTCGACTTAAGCAAGATTAAGTTCATGTAATTTACAAGTGTAGACGCAGCCACAGGAATTAATGGTTTTAAACATTTTGTAGTGTTTGGGGATTCCAACATTCCCCAAAGGATTCACTAACAAATTGCAGATGTTAACACATCTCCTAAGAAATTCATCATCAGATACAGATGTCACATCTCCAAGGTTCAAATGGGAAAGCCAATGCATGGTGATAAAATTAAGAGCTCTTTATCCTTTTTTCAGACAAGACATGTCCTTACAACATGCAGCTTCAAGAGTGCGGTTCCCCCTGCACTGATACTTGCACCAACGCTGAAAGGTCTGCAATCTGTGAAGATCACTGTACTGATGGCTGCTTCTGCCCCCCAGGCAAGTTTCTATTCCTCCTTTTTTTTCATATTCAAAAACACTGACACATTTACATATACAGTTTAGCAGCTATCCTAGGATACATTGTACCTTTCAGTGCTCTTTCCAGAGCTACCATAAGTTCTGTTCTTTCCTTGATAAATGTGTATAGTTTTTATCCATGTTAATGGAAAGACCTTTTCAGATGACGGGTTTATTCAGGATATGCATCGGACATGCTACAAAGTGACTGAAATGAGAATATGACAGCACAATAGGGATTGAACTTTCTAAACCTGATAGCTTTCTTAGCCACTGTTTGCAACAAGTAGATTGCATTGAGTTACCTTCTGCCCACAAAACATTTCCTGACACTAGCAACTTTGAGACTATTACAGCAATGTGATGACCAATTCCTGCAGAGGGCTGACTGTCCTCCTCTCCTTCTGTAAACATCAGGAGTTGGGAGCACTCCACAGTTAAGAACAGGCCACTTGCAGGAATTATTCATGATGAACTGATACTAGTTATACAGCAACTACCTGCTATCTTCATGCAAATTAAGTTCTGGTGCTGAGAATTTTTGCTGACTGGAGTGAATTTGACTCTTTCATCATATTTCTGATCACTGCTCTTTAGCCCATACTACATGTGTGGTCAAATGAGGTCCTCCCTTGCATCCTCACATGTTGTCAGAACAAATTATCATCTCTGCGATTACTATATCCTTTAGTGTGCCTAGTGTTTATACTACAAATAGGTCTCCATGGGAATTTATAGATATTTGCTCTCTTATGTACTATCACTCTGTCATCTTGCAATTCAAATCATTGAGAACCATTTCAGAAAGGCACTTACCAGAGTGTCATAGAGTAAAGGACCCTAGGATTTTACTCAGTCTTTAACTGGTGCCACAGAAATCAGCATATAGAAGATATTCCATTATTAAGATGCTTATTATTTTTGCATTTCATTTGCAATAAAAAAGGAACATGTTTTTGGATACCTTCCAGAGGTGGGCTCCAAAACAACTTCTGGAAGGTATAAAAATAGATAATGTGTTTTTTCTTTCTCTAGGAACTGTGTTTGATGACATTAACAACTCCGGCTGTATCCCCCTTAGCGAGTGTCCCTGTACCTACAAAGGTGAAACATACAGCCCAGGTGTCTCTTCTGTATTCGAATGCTCTTCATGGTAACCTAGTACTTTTATCACATCTTTTTCTTTTTGTTCATTACCTAAAAATCATTGGCTGTGGTGAAGAAATCGCCAATTACATAGGGCCTGGGAATGCATATATTTATCTGAAGCCTCTGGTTTACCACACTTATTAAAGATGTTTATTTCCTTGTTTTCTCTCTGTATATGAGAACAAATCTTGAATGTAGACAACAGTAGTTTCATTTTCAATGACAACTGAGATCATTAACAATATGGCTGAATCCAGTCACTGGAGCTCAAATCAACTCTTAGTAACATAAATCCAGTGAATTCTCTGGATATTCTAAACTCCAGCGTGAAATATGTGTTTTCTATATAACCACCATTTAAAATTTGAAGACACCAGGTATTACATGGATAGCGAGACTATATGTACACATGTAATGGCTTCTGGATGTTAACTGATGGTTTGCCCATAGCTGCTTAACTATTTCAACACTGTAGGCATATGAATACACACACACACACACACACACACACACACACAGTCTGTTATATGTAATGGATTATTTAACAAGCTCTGAATTTAAACTCATGCTAATGAAGGTAGGAAGCCAAATTCTGTGGGGAAATTTCTTGGTATAGAATTGCTTCCACTTTAACAAGGGCTGAATTTGGTCCAAGAATTTATAATAAATCGCTTTAGATTGAAACATAATTATCATGAAGACAGAAATGCATTTTCCTTATTCATTCTGTTAGTTTAGTTGCAAACATTCTTTTCCCCTGAAGAAGCCATGATCAAAACAGTGGGGGAAAGGGGGAGTGGAGGGAGGGAGGTGAAAGTGTCATCCATCCCCATTTTCTCCCATTTTCTTTAAGCTTGTGTCACTCATTCTTAACAAACATCTCTCGTCTTTTATTTCAGTAAATGTACTGGAGGCCAGTGGACTTGTGTCAGCCTTTCGTGTCCAGGGTCTTGCTCCATTGAAGGAGGTTCCCACATCTCCACATTTGACCAGAAACGTTATTCCTTCTTTGGAGACTGTAGCTATATTCTGACAAAGGTAAATAGAGTTGGGCATTTGCTGCTAAAGCAACATGGTATAGAAAGGTTCTTTAATTAGAGACAATGAAAGTAAATTAGTGCTACTGGATCAAAAAAACAATGAAATTAATAGGATTCTTTCCATTCACTTCAGTGGGCTTTGGATAAGGCCCAGAATAAACTAATGAAAAGATCCAAAGGGGTAGCTGTGTTGGTCTGTGTACAGCAAAAACAACAGGAGTCCTGTGGCACCTTAAAGACTAACAAAATTCTTTGGGCATAAACTTTTGTGGGCTCCAACCCACTTCATCAGATGTGCATCTGGTGAAGTGGATTGGAGCCCACAAAAGCTTATGCCTGAAGACATATGTTAATCTTTAAGGTGCTACAGGACTCTCGTTGTTTTTACTAATGCAAAGACTTACTCTGGTGGTGAGATACATTAGGAATGTCTATGGGAGTGCAGGGAGGGGAAGACTGCTTATGAATTACATTGCATTTCTCAGTTGCCTCAATTTAACCTACAGGTGGTTACCTTACTTTTTAAAATAAATCTCCCCTGTTCTGTGCATTGTAATTTTTTTCTTTCTGAGTAAAGTTAACCCACCTTTCTGCCTCCTTTGAGTTTATTCTCTTTGTCAAACTTCATCCAATTGCATCCATCTTGCCTTCCTTGATTAAATATTCTTTAGATCAGAAGCATTGTTTTTAATTCTCCTGCAAAATAATTATCAGCCTTCCTAATACCCTTTCCCAATAAACAAGCATAACTGTTCGGTCTCAGAGCAAAAGACTAAGAACCCCTACTCGGTTCTGACACCTAGAAAAAATTATAGGTTGCAAATCCAATCTAAAATGTGTGGGATTTTTTCAGATAAATTCCTTATGGGGAGAGGAAGGGGCTGTGTTCTGTATGGAGCAGAGGATATGGGGGTGAACAGGGCTGATAATTAGCCACCTGAATGAAACTTCACCAAAGTCACTGTAAAGGTCAGGCCCTATATACTATTATCATTGACTTACATATAATAACTTCTAAAATAATCTTAAGATTTAATGTGAAAAATAAATCACACACAAACAATTACCTTTTCTCATCTAACAGCCATGTGCTGGAAATCATTTTCAGGAGATCAAACAACCTCACTGTCAGAGTGAGGTCAAGTTAAATTTTACCTGAGAAGAGAATGCTGCAAAAATATCTGCTGCAAATTTAGGAATGTCTGAACAATAATGCCCCTGAAATCTCCCCATGGGTACCTCAAGTATTTTAATACCAGGTTCAGCTGCTGCTTTTCATTGTGTTATATGTGTTTACACCAGCTTACTCTGGTGAGTGCAAATGGCTGTGTACATGAGAGACAAAGAGAAGGAATTAGCAAAATGTACAATGACCCAGTTCACCTGGAATGTTATTTGATATTGATCCCTTTTAATGTAATGGATTTGGGGTTTTTTTTCAGCTCTGTGACAGCGATGCCTTCACTGTTCTAGGAGAAATCCGCAAATGTGGTCTTACTGACACTGAGACATGCCTGAAAGGTGTAGCCATCAGCATAAATGGAGGACAAACTGTAAGTAGTAAATTTAAATTTGACAGTTATTTTATAGGTAGGGCTGGGTAGGAAGGATGGGTTTAAACTGAAAACCAGAGAAAAGCTTTACTGATCTGTAGTTTGCAAAATGTGTTTGTTTATGTATCAACTTGAATCATAGAATCATAGAATAATAGGGTTGGAAGGGACCTCACGAGGTCATCTAGTCCAACTCCCTGCTAAAAAGCAGGACCACTCCCCCTAAATCACCCCAGCCAGGGTTTTGTCTAACCGAGCCTTAAAAATCTCCAAAGATGGAGATTCTACCACCTCCCTAGATAGCCCATTCCAATGCTTCACCACCCTCCTAGTGAGAAAGTTTTTCCTAATAACCAACCTTGACCTCCCCAGCTGTAATTTGAAATTTGTAATTTGACCCACCACCACATCTGTTTCTGATGCAGCAGGAAATTTGTTCAGCCTTATGTTGTGTCCAGATGGAAAAAATATTTTAAACATGGATGTTCTTGATTCCATATCCTGTATCAAAGAATGAACATCTATATTGTTTGTGGTAGATGTGCACAAAAAAGAACAGCGCAGATAGGAAATCAGCAAGTTCAAATTAGATACAACATTGATCAAGCAAAAATAAACTTCAGTGCACACAATGGAAGTCAAGACATAGGTAGTTCTCTGGCATTTACATTTTGTACAGATTTTCCTAGTAATTGTTAGCTAGAAAAATTATAGAAAATAGTATTGAAACTGAAGAAAAAAAAATAGTTGTGTTGAAAAATTGATTTTCACTATACCAGTTTCTGACCTTCTCCTTTATCCTGAACAGTACTAGATGTGAAATATTTGGAAAGTGTTGTACAGATCCTAAAATTGCCTGCCAAGCACTGTCTTTTTCTTTTTGCCAGATTGCTGTGATCCAAGCTTCTGGCAGTGTGTTTGTGAATATGATCTACACTCAGCTGCCCATCTCTGCAGGTAGGATCTTTTAGGAGACATTTGTGGAATTCATGGACTCTCATTATGTTAGCCTAGTGCTTTGCTTCCTCTGGAGCAAACTTTTATTCTCCGTTAGCATTCTGCTCTCCGTAATCTGGAAGAACCACTTATTTTTAAAATAATGTGTTTTGCTCATTCAGTATTTTTGAATTTGATGATAATTGGATAATTGTTATGTAACATTTGTGATGTCATATCACTCTGATATTTTCAGACCCAAGTAGTACTGCAGGAGTAAAAAGCGAATTTATGATGTACACTGAGACCCAAAAACCAGGGCTAGAACTTAATAAGCTATTAAGTTGCCCTGCGCCTCTTCTGACTGTTTTCATGAAGTCTGTTCATTACTAAGGATTTTCACTCTATCTAGACCTCCTTAGTTTCTTCCTCTTATTTATAGGAAGTTCAACTACTGTATGTGTATAGAATATTTCCAGATTGGATCCTAGGACAAAATCATGTTATGGAATTGTTGTAGAGTAAAAGTCCATTTTCAAATGGACACAAAGATTCATATTCTTCTTCTTGTTCCATGACTGCCTGTCATAAACTAACTTTGTACTAGGTTTTAGTTCAAATTAGTTTTTTTTTTTCCCCTCCCAGTGATAGCTTCACACTATATATGGCAGCAGCTTAGTAAAAACAGAATCTTTGTAAATAATGGACATTTGTTGCAATCTTTGATCTCATACAAAAATGTGTTGATTATGTTCTTTGTACATAGCCAATGTCACCATCTTCAGGCCTTCATCATTCTACATTATTGTACAAACAAACTTTGGGCTTCAGCTTCAGATCCAGCTTGTACCCATCATGCAACTCTTTGTAAACTTGGAACCATCCCACAAAGAGCAGACATGTGGTAAGTGTCTTGTGACTTGTGGTAACAAGTGTCTGTCCTATTGTGAAGATGGAACTCTGTTAACTTGAAATTGTATGATCTGAAATGCTATTATAAGTGTTAAGCAAAATTGTTTGATGATTTATGTTGTTGGATGAAGACCAAAAAAAAAAGAAGAAGAAGAAGCCATTGGGTGCACAGAGACACAGATATTTAGACTCTAGACCTAAGCTCCACCCACACTGCTTGTTTGGAAGTGGAAGCAGAGACCATTGGAGAATTAGACTGTAATTAGGAAGGGAAGCATTGCTGAGCTCTTATTTAATCTTTCTCTCTGGGAATAAGAAGTGGAAAGGTTATTGAATGTTATTTTTAAGTTTGTTATGTTTATTCTGGTCAAATACAAGTTTAGTGTTTTTTTCATAACCAGAAGTCAAAAATATAGCCAACAAGTAGGTTTAGAAGAGCTCTGCAGGGCCCCTGAAATAGACATACAAAAAGTAGCCAGGTTTGTCTGATATCCACCAGGCAAGTGTCATACAGGGAAGCTTTCAGAGATAAAAAGTTTATGCCAGCAACCCAGAGACATAAGTCTTGAACAAAGTGTGTAACCAGGAAGGAGCAGGTTAGGTTGTGACCCCTACCCATTGAAATTATTTTTGATCTTGTATGAGAGATTCAAAAATCTTTCTTCTTCCCACTAAGGTCTTTGTGGAAACTTCAATGATATCCAGACAGATGACTTCAAAGCTACAAGTGGTGTAGAAGAAGGAACAGCAGCCGCCTTCGCCAACACCTGGAAAACCCACGCTAAATGCCCTAATGTCCAAAACATTTTTGAGAACCCCTGTACCCTCAGCATAGAAAATGGTAGGTTTGCTATAATAATATTTTTCTTCAGTAATTAGAAGAACAAATAAAACTAACTAAAAACAGGCAACAGAGCTAATTTATATTCTAAAATTCATGTTACATATAGATGGTTTAAAAAATTAAATCTTAGAGGAAGATTAGCTTGAAAAACCAGACAATTATTTAACTGCAAGAAACAATAACAGGATCCTGTGACTCATTTTTAACTGATCCAATCTTGCCCACACCATTTTCAGTAAAATAAGACTGAAGTTTTCTCTTAATAAATAATCATAATTATATTTGACTAATATAATATTTTAAAGCCTCGCAATAGCCCTGTGAGTTAAAAAGTTGTGTTAATATTCCCATTTTGCATATGGGAAAACTGAGGCACAGAAGAGGCTATAAGTCCATCCTGTAAGATGCTGAGTGCCCTCTGAAAGATGTATGTGCTCAGAACTTCAAGTTTGGACTATATATAACATGCCCAATGCCACACGATGAGTTAGGACTCATGAAAGAAAGGTATTTTAAGCATTTCTCAGTCTTTCAATCAATAACATATTTAAATTTTTAAGGTCCATTCTTTCTGCTGCTAATACAAATTGAGGCATTCATAATCCATATTGAGAATCTCCTTTTTCAAAACATAAGCTCAGGCTTTCACAGCTTAATTTCAGTACATTTAGGACACATTCATATTTCGGTTCAAAGAGCGTGGACAGTTTTTTTGTGTTTGAAGAAATACAGAGCCAAATTCTTCTCTCCATTATCTTTCTGCAACTCAGCTGAATGCAATGGGCTTACAGTGATGTAGCTGGGAAGAGAATTTAACCCATAAAGTGAAACATGAATTCATATCATTTTCTGTTTTTACAGAAAAATATGCTCAGCACTGGTGTGGATTGCTGACTGATACTCAAGGACCTTTTGCTGAATGCCACTCAACAGTGAACCCAGCTGTTTACCATACGGTACTTTGCTAATGTTTTCTTTTTACAATAACACCAATAAGAGTCGGATCCTTGGGTGTGTCTACACTTGTAAATTAAGTCGATTTAAGCAGGCTTAAGTCGACTTAATTTACTCTCCGTCTACACTTCAGTTTCCTTAATTCGACTTAAGCAGTTCCTTAATTCGAATTAAGGAAAAGTTAGTTCAAATTAGTAAAACCTCATTTTACTTCAAACTAACCCTTAATTTGAACTAGTTAGTTCGAATTAAGTTAATGTGGCCATATTAGTTCGAACTAACTGCTTAGTTTGAACTAACAGGCACATTGACCTTAATGCAACTGACTAATTCGAACTAGCATTCTAGTGGGCCCATGCTAGTTTGAATTAAATTAATTTGAACTAACTAAAATTAGTTTGAATTAGTTTGAATTAACTAATTTGAACTAGCTTTTGTAAGTGTAGACATAGTCCCTGTTACCAAATTCCAGGACAAACACTCACCAGATCATCTGATTTGTTTTTGACAGGCTGCAGTAACTCATAATTATAATTTGCTATTATCAGCTATTCAGGGTAATTTCCCTTTCAGGGAAGTAATCCCAATTTGCATTGCTGAAACACTTATATAACTATGATTGCAAAGAAAGAAATACTTAGATTTTTATACAGATACAAATACACAGACCTAATGAGTCAAATTCTGCTCTCAATTGCACTGGTGAAAATCCAGAAAAAAACCCATTGATTTACTTCTGATCCACTCTGGTGTAATCAGAGCATTTCCCCCCCTATGCTCAAGTGAGTGAATCAAGACAGTATTTGGCCCTATAATCAATCATAAACCTAAATAGAGCCAGTGATCTGGCCTCTGAATACAAAAGCTTAAAGGGAAATTTCTTTGGACAAGCAGTTCAGTGATTATTAATGAGCCTTAATCTGTATTCCTAGAACTGTATGTTCGACACCTGTAATTGTGAAAAGAGTGAGGATTGTATGTGTGCTGCCCTCTCTATCTATGTCAAAGCCTGTGCTGCCAAAGGAGTCTTCTTGAACGGATGGAGAACAAATGTCTGCAGTAAGTTGTAAATCCATTCACTAATTACAAATGATCAACCAGTGAGTCCTCTATACCAGTTTCCAAGAAATCCAGCACTCCCTCAACCAAATTTTGAACAAAAGTTTGATGGTGTTCTAGCAACAATTGTCTTGCATCATATAGACGGTAAGGGATATTAGTGATGGAGAACATAATGAAAAATATGCAGTAAGTAGATAGTTATTTAAAGAAGAGGCTTTATAAGAATCATGCCTATGTTGAATGAAATCTCAAAAATATCAGGGATCATAAGACTTTTTTATCATATACAGTTTATCTGAAATCTAGTATTTGTACCAGTAAGTAAATAAACTATGAATGTAATTTACTTTATTTTACTTTCTCAAGCCATAACCTCGTGCCCCAAAACCCTGACATACAGCTATGTTGTTGAGTCCTGCCAACCCACTTGCCGCTCTTTGAGTGAGCCCGATGTCACATGCAACATCAAGTTCTCTCCAGTTGATGGCTGCACCTGTGCAGAAGGAACCTACCTGGATGAAAATGGCAAATGTGTGCCTGCTACTAGCTGTCCTTGTTATTACAAAGGATCTGTTCTAACTTCTGGAGAGGTTGTTCATGACAATGGTGTTATATGGTAAGACGTTCTTTGACAGAACATTTGGCTGGACACACAATCATAGAGTCATATACTTTTTATGGAGTCTAGTCAAGTCAAATGACTTCCTTGCCCCCTTTAAGAATTTTCGGTGTGAAAATCACAGTTACTCAAGAATGTTTAGGATTGTCTTTTGTTTAGACGTGTTTCTTTAATTGACTCAGCTAAGGCAATTAGCTTCATTTTCTCCCTGAATTTAAGAGGTTTCTTCCAGATTGAAAGATTTTACCAGTTAGATATTCCCTGTATTTAAAATAAGGAATGCTGCTGGAACCAATAATATTATGGAAGAAACTTTTTAAGCGTAATGATTTTATGTAGAGAAACTGACAGGGTGGCACTCTCTTAGCATAAGGCACAATGTTGTTTGATTTCTCGACAGGGATAGGAGAAATTATATGCAAACAACATACATAGTTCTATTGAAAGTACACCTTCTATCTCTGGCCACAAGATGGCATTTCAATATTCCAGAGCCCATGGGAAACACTGCATGGCAAGATAGAATCAGCTCTCCATGTAACTAGTTATGATTCGAAGCAAACATAATTCCCTTCTCTCTCTCACAGCTCTTGCACACATGGAAAGCTGGACTGTGTTAGAATGAAACCAGAACCAGGTAAAACTCCTTTAAGATGTATTTTAATTCCCTCTCACACTTCTAAGTAAACTGTTTTATTACAATGATGAATATAGTAAAAATCTGAAACCCAAAAGGAAAATTAGCCAATCAGAAACAATTTGCTTAGCAGTTTCATAGTCCTGAGGCTATAATTCTTGACATGAAAAGTTTCATCATTTATTTTTTGCCATAATGGAAACAAAATATGACAAGAAATAAAGGATCTAATTCAAAGCAAGTTAATCCTGGTCATACGGTTATATATAAAAAACAAAAGTGTCAATAGTGAGTGTAAAATAACCATTGAATTCCCTAAAAAGTAAAAACTACTGGAAGTCAGTAAGTTGAGAAACATAGGGTGAAGGGTGTCTTTTGTGAATTGTGCTCCAATACGCAGATTTCCATGAGACATATTAATGAAAGTCAGCAAAAGGAAGCCAAAATAAATAAAAACGATACAACTATTAATATAATAACATTAATCAGTTTCTTTTTTGAACAAAGAAATCATGGTAAGATGTATTTCTTAACAACTGAAAGAGGATACAAAGCTCTTATCACATATTTCTCTAAACACAAAAGTATAACATACCACAGACTCCATTCTCCATACAGCAGAAGAAAAAATATTAAGAGCCAAGTATTCATCAGCTGCCAATGGCTTATGCTAACCAATTTTTTACTGACATCTATGGTCAGAGCTCTGGCCATACTTGTGGTTCATATATGTAATACTACAGCTATTATCAGGTACTTACCCCATCCGATCCTTCAGTCTCTACTCAAACATAAAACACCCACTGGTGTCAGTGAGAGATCTAACTGAATACAGACTGCAAGATTTGGTCACCGTTAGTGAATCTGTGCTTGCAGAGGTGATAATTAAAGACGCAAATGACCAGTTCTGTAACTAACTAGCCATTTGTGCGTACCATTACACTGCATTGAAAACAATGCATATATTATTCTAAAAGTCTGCCCATAAATTTTAACACAATTTATACAGAATTAATTGACTTGTAATATATAAAGATTAAAATGGATTTTTTTCCAATTTGTAAATTAGTTTGAAATTTTCTTAACTGATGATTCAAAATAATGAAGAATTATGTTCCAAATTTACAACCAAAGGCAATGAACCCTGTATCTAAGGTAATTTATAATTCTAAACAAAACCTTATATCCAGCTACATGTTTAAAATGATTCCCACAAGAGTTAAAATGAGTGGCAGAGCAAATGCAGGTTATTTGCCAGTAACTGGCACGTTCCAACTAGATTATCTTCCTGGGCTTAACTCTAAAATCAGGGAACTTTGGAGACATATTCATGACAAATATTTATTGCAGTAATAGCTGATAACTCTGTGTTTGATTGCAAATGTCCTATGGCTTTTCTTTCCTACAGTCTGTGCAGCTCCCATGGTTTACTTTGACTGCAACAATGTCACTGCAGGCACAATTGGATCTGAGTGCCAGAAGAGCTGCCAGACTCTTGACATGGGATGCGTAAGTGACAATTCCTTTTGCCCACTTGAAAATATTTTCATATCCTGACCAAAATTAAATCTCTCAGTCACTTTGCTGTTGTAGTTGAATGGTTCTTTTCCACTGACGGGATTGATCAAATAATGTTTTCTCTATGGTTCTTGCAGTACAGCACACAGTGTGTCTCTGGCTGTGTGTGCCCCAATGATCTAGTGTCAGATGGCAAAGGTGGCTGTATACCTGCAGAGGATTGTCCATGTGTTCACAATGAGGCCTCCTACAATTCAGGAGAAACAATCAAAGTCAGCTGTAACACCTGGTATGTCTATGTTGAAGAAGTTTTCATAATCCTAAAGAGGGAAAGGTAAAAGTCCATGTTGCTTAAACTGTAAGGAGAATGTAATTTTGCTGTAGCAGAATTAAAGCTTACAACACACACTTGAATGTGGCTCATATTCCATGCAACAGATGATGACTGATACACACCTAGCCTTAGTCCACACTTGCTGTGCTTTTCAGCAGCAGTCGATGTGAGATACTCAAGGTATGTAAAATACCTTGGAAATCTCCAGCTGACTTCTTAATTACTCCCTACACATTGTACTATGCCAACCGGAAATGGCGTCTCGTTGGAGTAATGCTACTTCAGTTACGGAGCTGGAGTTACAGCTCTGGTTCCGTGTTCAATTGAGTGTGTCTTAACAGACCCCTCAATCGCACACAGAAAAGCACACGGACAGCGGCAAATCTGCCGCCTTCAGTATAGACATAGCTCTAGTCTGTGCACTAGAATTTGGTTGGCAAGGGATCTTCATTGCAAGAGCATTATTAGTTAGTTCACCATTGGTACATAATGTTGAAATATAATATTTATCATTAAAAAAAGTCAGGCTTTCTTCATTCTTTTCAAAGCCACATTAAAATAGATGATAAATGGTCAGGACAATGAGTCTCACCCATTTAACAATAAAATAAATTAATCTTTGGGAATTAATGGGATCTGTGTGCTGTTGGTCCAGAGCTACGATACAGTAGAGTTTAGCATGGGTAAGTCCTATTTCCCAAAGTCATAGGTGTAATGCATTTTGGGGATACACAAATCTTGAGTCAAATTGACATCTGGCTATATAAGTAGAAATGATAACGTTAAAGTGTGTTTTTGTTACATTTGGACCTTTTTCCCGTCCCTCATAGCACATGTAAAAATAGAAAGTGGCAATGCACCAATGAACCTTGCCTGGGAACCTGCGCTGTTTATGGAGATGGGCATTACATTACTTTTGATGGCAAACGCTTCAGCTTTAGTGGAGATTGTGAATACACACTGGTCCAGGTACTGAGCTTCTTTCCTAGGGTAATGTCACCACTAAAAGTATCTTGTGTTCCAACATGTGGTGACCTTGCATCACTAACACTAAACATTATGCCTATTGTCAGAATTACTGTGGTAAAAACAGCACCAACTTCGGCACCTTCCGAGTTATCACTGAGAACATCCCCTGTGGAACCACTGGGACCACCTGCTCAAAGGCCATTAAAGTCTTCCTAGGGGTGAGTAGCTTCTTTGGTAAACTGTGAGAAGGAACATGTGTGGAGCCCTGCAAATCCGCCGATATCCACATTAGATCTGCGGATATCCGCATCCGCAGATACAATGCAGATATCCACAGATGCAATGCCGATAACCGCAGACCATTTCTTGCGGATGCAGATTGGATACGGATCCACATATTTTTATCTGTACAGGGCTAAAGACCTGCAAATATGCAGATATCCGTAGATATCCACATTATATCCGCATCTGCGGATACAACGTGGATATCCACAGACCATTTCTTGCAGATTCAGATCAGATACTGATCCACATGTTAGTATCCGCGCAGGGCTCTAAACATGTGTACCTGGTCTCTGATACAAGTAGGATACACAACTGGCTGTCCAAGGTAGATCTCATTGTAAAAATATCCAGTCAGACAGCATCACCTTTCCTAGACTTCTAAACTTGCTGCCAGCAATTGTGCAGTATATTAGGAAAAAATGCTGTAGAATAATTCCGATAGTTACAGACAATGATATATTAAATCTGTTGCTTTTTAATGGGCTTTTGACTTTTCTTCCTGTTTTAGAACTATGAATTGATACTCAGTGATGGACACTTTGAAGTGATAGAAAAGGTCCGTGGAGGGGAAGTGCCATATAAGGTCCGCTACATGGGCATCTACATGGTGATTGATACTGACACAGGGCTGATTCTCATGTGGGATAAGAAAACCAGCATATTCATCAAGCTCAGTCCAGATTTTAAGGTAAGTTTTAGAAGCTGTGTGACTAGTGTTAATTCTCATGGAAATACTTAGGTGTTACCTTTTGAAGAAGAAAATGGTAGTGTAGTGAAACAAAAGTGAGGCTCTTGCTGGAAAACTGAAAGAACTGCTGCTGTGTATTTTCAGTCTTTCAGTGGAGTCTCAAAATTGATCCCTCAGAGTGACAGAATGTACTATAGGCTGAATACATAATTCATGACCACCAATTACATAATGGTTTCATAACTAACTAGTAGCAGAAAACTGATGAAAGGTCATTACTAATAAGGTATGTTCAAATTAAATAAAAATAGTTAATTAACTTTTTAAAAAATATACTAAGAACAAAATCCTTCTGTCTGGTTTACTGTATTTCTTTCTTCGGACAGGATTCAATGCAACAAAAAAGGGTACATTTTTCTGTAAAGGCATCTTCAGGGAAAAGTGTGAGGCTGTCATTGAGCAACCAAAGTCCACATTAAATCTGAAACGTCAGAGTTAATCACAGATGCTAACAAACATTTTATTAGAACTCATTACTTTGTTTGTTTCTCCTTGCAGGGTCAGGTCTGTGGCCTGTGTGGAAACTATGATGGCAATGGCATTAATGACTTTACCACCAGGAGTCTATCTGTGGTCGGAGATGTGCTGGAGTTTGGAAACAGCTGGAAAGTGTCTCCTACTTGCCCAGATGCCAGAAGTGGCAGGGATCCTTGCTCTGCAAACCCTTACAGGAGCTCCTGGGCACAGAAGCAGTGCAGCATAATCAACAGCAAAGTATTTGCTGCTTGCCACTCTCAGGTATAGCAAACCCTTGGGTTGAATCCTTCTAAGCCGGAATAATATTATATATAGGATACCTTATTGATTCACATTGAGTTGCCACTCCATGCACTAAACATAAGGATGCTCTACCAGTTTTTTAATGTTTATGTGCACTTGAAGCATCATGGGCTTGATCTGGCTCCACATTGAAATCAACAGAAATCTTTCCATTAATTTCAGTGAGAGCTGGATTAGGTCCTTTAAGACCAAAGTGGGACCATGGCTATTTCCAGGTGGACTATTCAGAAATTTCACTGAGTTTCGTTTTCTCTTTTTGCCAAGTAATCTGGTACAACAAAAGAGTATGTGATACTTGTACAGATATCATGAGGTAAACTTTTTTATATAGGAGAATCATAGGATATATTATTCTGTCCAGTTGCTAGTACATTTAATCATAACAGAAAGATTGTTGTGATAGAATGTACTAATCTAATTGTATTATTTTTTCCAATTAATTTATGATGTTTCACAGATCTTAATGTAGTCACTTTCTTTAGGATGACTAATGTAGGAATGTCCTTAATTTGATATCTTCATTTGACATTATAAAAAATTATTCTTGTAATTTTCCCCCAGTTTACAGGTTCTTTTTTACTAAATTCATAGTCCATTCTGCATGTAATTCTTTTGCTAAATGAATGATGAAGACGAAAAAGAAAAGAAAGCTGTCCATTTTGACTGAAATTTTAGGTGACAAGGAGAAATTGTCATCTCAAAGCAAGATTACAAGTGCATGGAACAAAAATTAAATCCATGCATTCTGTTTCTAACAGGTTGAACCAAATGAATATTATGAAGCATGTGTGACTGATGCTTGTGCCTGTGACACTGGGGGAGACTGTGAATGTTTCTGTACAGCGGTAGCTGCATATGCGCAAGCATGTAATGAGGCTGGCATCTGTGTCGCATGGAGAACCCCATCTATCTGTCGTGAGTATTATCCCATAAATAAATGGACAGAAGTGAGGAAAAGAAATAAAGAGTGAGAAAGAAAAATGTAGGAAGAAATGAAAAGGAGTAAAGTACAGTTCATGAGATGCACTACAATCTGAAAATAGCAAAATAGCCCAAAACAAACAGTACATTATCAATAGAACTATCAGACAACAGAACTTTTCTTTTTCAATCTCTCCACATGAGTAAAATAAAACTGTGCTCTAGTGGTTGTATTAGTTGCTAAATTACTGTATTATCTAGTTACTGATTATGATACATCACTGACATACTAGTATGTTCTCACACACACACACACACACACACACACACACAGAGCTGTTATTTATCATAGTGTATTAGCAGCTAAACTATTTATGTTCCAATTAATTGAGTTTTTATGCTCTCTATGGCTATGTCTACACTTGGTCAAATAAGTCGACTTTGCTAAATCCACACTGAACGCCTATGTTGACTTGTAAGGGCTAGGTGGACCTGGGAGTGGTCCATGATGGGAGGGGGGGCACCCTTTTAAAAGTGCCAGGGAGCTCAGCATTTTCCCCATTGTACCAAGGTACCAAGGTACATGGGGGCTGAGCAGGACAGGAACCAGGGCAGGGTATAGGAGCGGGGTGGGCAGGGCTGTGTCCTGCCCTGTGGGTGGGCACACCAGGCTCTGGCTGTGCCAGGCACCCTAGCAGGGAGATCAGTGGGGGAGCCCTAGGGGCCCTTTAAGTAGACTTTAAGTCAACTTAGGGCAACTGTGCATCTACACTGGCTTAAGTCGACTTAATAAAGTTGACTTAGCCAGTAAGTTGAAGTAAAAGCAGGCCTTAATAAGTCAACTTAAAATTTCCTTAAGTCGACTTAAGCAGCAGCTTGAGTCAACTTAAGGAAAGTGTAGTGTAGATGCAGAGTAAATTAAGTTGACTTAAGCCTGCTTAAGTCGACTTAATTTACAAGTGTAGATGTACCCTATATGTCTTCTAGATGTTTTGTAACATCATTGTATTCAGTACAATTGTAGAAATAAGATAATCATATTAAATTTGAAACATGATAATGGATTATTCACTACTTGCAGAATTATACTGGTGTTGTGGGATATGTACACAGTTTATGGATAACTATGATGCACATTCTGAACATTTTATTTTAAATGTATATTTTCTCCCATTTTCCTCTCTTCCAGCTCTGTTCTGTGATTACTACAACCCGAAAGGGGAATGTGAGTGGCACTACAAGCCTTGTGGGTCCCCTTGTATGAAGACCTGCAGAAACCCAAGTGGAAAATGCCTTCATGACTTACAAGGCCTGGAAGGTAAAATGAATTACGTATAACACATTCTACTTATAAAAGATAAGTGACTACAGTGAACTAAAATTCCTACTTCTCAATATATTTCCTATTTCTGTTAGAAAGGACAAAGCAAGGTTAGTAAACATGGAGTCTTCCGAATTCTGTTTGATTCACTAAAAAGGTCATGAACTTGTTTGGGATTAAAATCCAAACTATGACCTTTAAGCACTGAGAGAAATGTGTGCTATGGCAGTAACATATAGCATGTCACTGAGGGTACCAATCTACCACCTACAAGAAATCAGTGCACAGTTTAGATAGTTGCAAGGGCTAGAGTCACCTCCAATGTAAGAGATCCAGGGTCAATATAATTCTCTTTCTTACTGCAGGCTGCTATCCAAAGTGTCCAGAGAACAAGCCCTACTTTGATGAAGACGATATGGAATGTGTCGATCACTGTGGCTGCTACGATGGCAAAGGAAAATATTACAAGCCAGGAAGTCCCATTCCTTCAGAAGAGAACTGTCAGTCATGGTAAGATTAGCTGTATAAAGATTTTAGGGGGATCCTAACATAATCTACTGATCATTAAACTCCCTTGTTTGCTAACCCTCTTATGCCTACTGTGCATAAATTACTAATGAAAACATAAACCACTTTTATTTCTGTGACTGGGAAAGGAAAGGACCACAATGTGAAATTTTTACCTTTGGAGTGATTTGCTTGAAGTATATTTCACTGTTTTGTTGTGTAATCTGTATTATCCTGAAGGGGAAAAAAAGGCTTTTTTTTCTTCTTGGTACTGCATTTAGGAAACAAATTCACATGCTATTATTGAAATCATTATCAAAAACTGCTATATAACTTAATTCTGTTCATTTATTTTTGCTGGTGCCTTGACATTAATCCATCTACTAGAGTTCTTCAGTATTCTTACATGTTTTATGTTTTTGTCACTGATTTCTTCCTTACATGGGTATTTACTTTGGGACATATTCTGATACCTTTCTCATGCTGAGTAGCAGTTTATTCAATAGAACTCCTTGTGGAATACACCGTTAGTCAGTGTGAGCAAAGGTACCACAATCTAGCCCTTCATTAGTAAGAGAGAAATCCCTATCATTGTTCACAGACTGAGTGAATAGACTAAACAGCCTGAATGAACAGACTGTGTCCTCATAGGGGTCTTCCATGGAGGGCTGGGGAAATGGAATCCTCCTCACCAGACTGCAG
Organism: Pelusios castaneus; assembly: GCA_007922175.1. Classification (NCBI taxonomy): domain Eukaryota; kingdom Metazoa; phylum Chordata; order Testudines; family Pelomedusidae; genus Pelusios; species Pelusios castaneus. The sequence goes on along the minus strand of ML685792.1, from coordinate 14,457,953 downwards.
AGCAGCTGCAGAGATACTCTTGTAGCTACTTTCACCTCAGATCCACAGTAACTCTTCCAATACCACCTTTGCTGCACTTCCCCTCCATGGGGGAAGGGTAGGGGCAGGAAGAGAATTAGTGGATCTCTTCCCCCAGCTTCCAAAGCCTCCTTTCTGTGGTATCATGGAAGGAACTTCATGTGGGCTATTGGTATAAGCAAACAGATGTAAATCCTGTCTGCAGATTGAAAGGATCCTGCCCACCCTGGCTTTGTGTAGTAGAAGGCATTGGTTTAAGAGTTCAAGACCTTTCTATCACAAAATGAATGAGGACATGAGTTGGAGAAAAACTGGGTCTTTTGGGGCTTAACCACAGAACTTTTCTCCATGCACTTCATGTTGTTCCTTGGGATATAAATTCAACTGAAACCGTTAAAACAACAACATTAGGTGGTTGTCCTTTATGCATCTCCAGTCTCATACTACTTTTCTCTCTTTTTTTCCTTCCAGTGAATGCACAATGCAGGGCACTAAGTGTGAATATGATGAAGACGGTATGTTGACAAAGCAGTTTTTATCTAGATATGACTTTTTTGAATAATCTATTTCATGTTTCAGGATATCTAATGATGACATTCTCTTTTGATTTACAGAATGCTACTGCATATATGATGGAAAGAAATATGAGTATAAGGATGTCATCTACAACACTACAGATGGTATTGGCGGGTGTATCAGTGCAACTTGTGGCCACAATGGAACAATTGATAGAAATGTCTATATATGTTCTACGCCCTCAACAACAACAACAACATTTGTATTTTCCACTTCAACACCTATACCAGCTACTACAGGTATATTTTTAATGAATATATGAAAGCACTCTTACTTGCTACTGAGTGAAATTTACCTTCCTAACCAGGTGCATGTTATAACACTAACCAACAGCTCAGAAACTCAAAACTATTAAGATCTACTTCTTTATTTATATTTTGTATATTTCATATGGTTTTGATCATAGCTAGAAAACAAATAGAAACAAGAAAATGCAGAAAATAAAGTTACACTGCATGGTTTTGCTATTATCTTTGCTCAAATTCAGACAGATTCATTAGAAAGTAATGTCATGGTATTTTATAAATTGTTGTGGAATGTGTTTCTATACCATTCTCAAACTGCTATATCAAAAATGTCAACAGCTAGTAACTAAAAAAGCTGTCTGCATAGTCATAGAACATTCCCTATTTTTCATTTATTAAATAGCAGAATGACTAATTTCTCCTAAAATCCCTTTCAATATCATAATATTTTGAAAATGAGGTTAGTAAATGGATTGTTCAAACTGTAATACTATGCTTTTCACCTCTAGATTACTAGTCTAGCCCAGGCTGGTTATGCCTGAAAATCATGATCATCTGATGGCTGTTTGGTGGCAAATGGGAGATTACTTAGTCATTTTAGTGCGGTTCTTAATGCTACAAGTTGGCACATCACAGAAACCACTAACTGACAATTTTTCAGAGAGAACTGGACTAAATCAACAAAGAGTGTGAACTAGTCTCTTCACCCAAGAGATGGTCCCTTAAGAATAGACTTGAAGCACAGGAAGGCACCACAGGAAGCTTGTGCCCTTGATTCAATCCCTGCTATCATTGTTCTATAAATCAACAGAGAAGCACAGAAAATGTGACACACTCCTGAGCAGTAGATTTGTATAACAAATAAATTATATGCATATGGGACCTGATCCAAAGCCCACTGAACCCAATTATGTCTTTCCATGGTTTCAGTGGGCTTTGGATCATGGCCTTAATGTTCATGAGAGGGTGCATAATTATGCAAGCATGCTGCACAAAATTGAAAATCATGTGCAAATACATGTTTTTCCCAAGCATGCAGATTATGCCTGATGTAAATTAGGCAACCACTTTTAAAATTTTGATAATTATCCTAGCACATCACAAGAAATAATGCAAATGCCCTTAGAAGAGACAAATCCAGGCATACCAACAAAATTGATGTGTTGGGTGTTATTTTCACTATTAGGATAGATAATAATCATAATTTAACTATCCTAATGAACAGATATAGGTTTTGAGTTCAACATGCCTTAGGAAAAGTGCCTAGACAAGTCCATCCTTTTATAGCTGATATCTGATCATCATGCTCAGTCCATGTAATGTAATAGAAAGGAGAATATTTACTGGAACTTCTTAGTATACTTCATTTAAAATGGCAAGCTTGCTACTAAATGTTCCTTCTTTTTTGGTTTTTAATCACAGTGACACCATCTACACCAATATGTGTTCATGAAGTATGCCAGTGGTCACAATGGTATGATGTGAGCAATCCAGGATCTGGGATCAACGATGGAGATTTTGATACATTTGATAATTTAAGAGCCAAAGGTTATAAAGTTTGCAAAGCTCCAAAGGCGGTTGAATGCAGAGCTGAGAAATTCCCTAACACACCATTAGAGGACCTACAGCAAAACATAACATGTAGTACAACAGTGGGACTAATATGTTATAATAAAGATCAGCATCCAATGATCTGCCACAACTTCCAGATCAAAATCTTATGCTGTAGCTTTGTACCATGTGAATATACAACTCCTGCTAGCACAGAGCCTACTGAAACTACAACACCCATCACAAAATCTACCGTTCCAGAAACAACTGTAACCACTAGATCTTCAACAGCTACAGCACCACCTACCACCACAGTTCCTAAAACAACAACGCTTTTAACAAGTACCACAACCTCTACAACTGCTTCAACAACTCTAGTAAAAGAAACAACTGCTGTGTCAACTTCAACTCCTAGAAGTACTGCTTCATCACCCACAATCCCTGAAACAACAGCAAGCACTTCAACAGAAACAACACATACTACATCAGAAATCACATCCATAGCACCTTGTAAACCAAAATGCAAATGGTCTGAATGGCATGATGTCCATTTTCCCAGTCTGGACAATAAAGGGGATTTTGAAACATACAATGATATTAGAGCTGCAGGAAAAGTGATCTGCAACAATCCTGAAAATATAGAATGTAGAGCAGAGAAATTCCCAGAAAAAACAATTGATGAAATTGGTCAAATTGTCCAGTGCAATGTATCCTTTGGACTTATCTGCAGGAATGAAGATCAGGAAGGAGTGCTCCAAATGTGTTATAATTATCAAATAAAAGTATTCTGCTGTGATGACTTTAGTGATTGTTCAACCATACCCACTACTTCAGAAACTAGAACAAGTACAGGCACAACTACTGTTTCAACAGAAACTTCCACCCTGACTCCTACAACTACAGCAATTACAACTTCATCAGAAGTAGGAACTCCAACCACTGCCACAATAGAAA
>ML685792.1:14425546-14452831 GCA_007922175.1 Pelusios castaneus | reverse complement strand
ACAACAACTACACCTACAACATCAACATCTATACCAACTACATCTCCCACTACAACTATTAGTTCGACCTCTATAATTCATTGTCCTGATGCTAAACCTCCCAGAAAGGTATTTGTCTCTTATGTTCTCATACATCCTTGAAGATATTTTTAATAATAATGGGACTCACAGGAAAAAACATGTTCCCATTTGTGCATAATTTATATAAAACTCTTGTAAGCCAGTCTGGATATTACATGCTAATTTGTGCAACCTGATATCTGCAGATTTAAAAGAGATTTATTCTTCCAAAATATTTTTATTGCAACTCAAGTGTTTAGCTCTTTATGTTCTCCAGTCTATAATGACCGATCTTGCTCTTTCTCTACACTTGAGCAAGGGATCGGATGCCTGTTACTCAGGGCAAGGCTTTTTTTGTGATGGTACTCAGGGGTACTGAGTACTTGCACCTTTTTTTCACAGCGATGTGGCCCTGTCTCCTGCTGCTGGCAGCAGTGGCCCCGGATTCCTGACTGAGTACCAGCACCATTTATTTTTACCAAAAAATCACTGCTCATGGGTATGCCATCTCTATAATGGACTGATAAAATTTGAGTATGCATAAGATACTATTGAAAATTGTGTCTTTGGGCCTATTCTATATTGTAACCAACAGAGATGCTTAGAAAGAATGCGGTAATGTCCCCTGTGCCTTCATTAGCATTCCGTCTCTGATTCTTTCTCCTAAAGATTTGGAGCTGTAGTATCAAACATGGAGCAGCTTCATGAAGGACAAGGGAACAATATGATTTCTCTAGGGTAAAACACATCTTCAAAAATTACCTCTGTAGCCTTGGTGGAAGTTTCAAGGGGACATGTCACTTCCCCCTGCTCTGATTACCATTAAGGAGAAATGACATATGCTAATATGGGTAGCTCCTGTCTTGTCTGACAACTTAATTTCTCAGGTATAAAGCAGTGGCGATCTTCGGGCTTCATTGCTCATTCAAGTTCTCACACGCTGAGTGCCAACAGAACCTTTTTCACACCTATGAAAAGTAATGGAAGTTCTGTGCATGCACCAGTGTGGAGCTGTTATCTGCAAGAATTCTATGAGGAAATGGGTAGGGTCATGAACTTACTTCCCCTTGCTACAATCCAGATTTGGGGCATGCAGAGAAGCTACACAGCTTCCCTTGCCCTCTTAAGAATTCCTATGTTATTGTGTTTCCAAGAAACCTGAGTGTGCTTTGGAACACCAGATGGTACATTGCCACAGATTGCCATACTGCCAGAATATAGTATTAAGGGGGTTTTGTCTGGTTTTCTAACCTTTTCCATTATAACTACCTCTTTTCCTGTTTTTACAACTTCAACCTTTTCCATGATTAGCTAACTGCTTTTGGCTGAATTGTTTTAGAAAGTTTCAGCAAAATGCCACTACTGCTCATCATTTTCTACTGCAAAATGTACTGCTCAGTAACAATCACCAAAATTTCCAACATGGATGCCAAACATTAGAGAGAAGAAATATCCATAAGAAACCGAAACAGCCAAACATTGCAAGCGTTATAATATTTTGGAATTAGAAATCTGCATAATGCTCAAACCTAAATGTAAACGCTTGTGACACCAATTCCTTTCCCCCCCCCCCCCAAACAGATAGGTGAAACATGGAAGTTATCCAACTGCACCACTGCAACGTGTGAAGGAAACAACAAAGTCATTATACAGCAAGTGAAATGCCCACCAGTAAAGAAAATTACTTGTGCAAATGGATATCCACCAGTAAAGGTCTTCAGTGAGGATGGCTGCTGTTACCACTATGAATGTGAATGTAAGTGACAACTGAATTAAGGAAGAATAACACTGAAAATACACACAAGACATGAAATACATGGGGATTTGCTTTTCATGGTGCCAGAGATATCTAGAAGGTTGTGTTACTGGCTTGACTTTCTAACTTCTTTCTTGTAAACTTATTTTAGTCTTAGCATCTACATTTTTCTTTACCAGGTGTCTGTAGTGGCTGGGGTGACCCTCACTATATCACGTTCGACGGAACCTATTACACATTCCTTGACAACTGCACATACGTCCTGGTGAAGCAGATAACCCCTAAATATGACAACTTCCGTGTTGACATTGACAATTACTTCTGTGATGCAGAAGACGGACTTTCCTGTCCTCAGTCCATTATTATTTACTACAAGTCTGCAGTAGTAGTGTTGACACGTAAACTCTATAATGGGGTGATGGCTAATCAGGTAAAATATAATTCTTTAAAGTTTCTGCAGTATTCCAATTAAGTTTCCTGTTTCACCAAAACAGAAATAAGGCGTACAGATGTTTGTGTGAACTTTGTGTGAAATACCGAGTCTATTTGTAGTCACTACAGCACAGAAATGATCTGGGCAGAACGCATCATAGGAGGAAAAAGACTATGCCAATTGTTAAGCAGCCAATGTATAAAGAAAGGTTTAGGGAGTTAGAACTATCCTTATTGGAGAAATAGAAATTTATGAAAGAGGTGGGTGTAGTTGACAGAGATAAATTCCCAGGAGTAAGGAGGTTCAAAAACTAGGGGACATGTGGTATTGTAAAGTAAAAGATAAGGTTAGGAATTCCTGCAAGAGGTACAAACCTACGGAATGTTATTGATGCATGTGGAAGAAGCAAGATATCCATTTTTTGATCTGATTAAGACCCAGTCTTTTGTAATGGCTGGTATGGAAGTACATTGCCTCTAAGGGACTTTTGTCTCATGCAATCTCATGTATTGTGTGCAAAAAAATAAACATGTGAAAATATAGACTAGAAGACCAATTCTCCCCTGATGGTGCAAACCAGAACTCAGTACAAGTTCGTTGGCTGAATGAGGATCTCCCCCTGCTATGGGGATCTTTGAACAGCACAAAACCATTCAAGTAGCCCCTTTCCCACTCCATTCCTACGTGCTGGCACAGAAGATGTGTTTGAAGAGGAGATATGAACTAGAGTGTTTGTTTACCCCTACTAATCCTAAATTGCTCTTAGCAGTTGGTGAAAATCAGAAGTGCCTTCATGCTGCCTTGATTTATTTTGGGCACTGACATGGTACTCAGATGACCTAGGGTGGTCAGAGAGCAGTTACAAAAGTCTGTGTGTCTTCCCCCTACAGAGCTGAGCCAAGCACCCACTAACCACCAGGGATAGAATAGGACATATTGTAAAATGTAGCCCAAAGATTCCCAGTCAAAAAATAATGGTACTTGCAGGATCTGCAATTGTTCCTCTCCCAGTCCAATCAAATGAGACAGAAGTTCCTAATATAGAAATAATTCCTGAAAAATAATATCACCAACCAAACATCCACATATTATTACCTGCATTTTATATGTGGCAAATGTAAGCAACAGCTTGATTTAAAGAGGAAAAACTATTATAGAAAAACCATGGGTGAAATGTTTATTTTGGTGTAAATTCCAGGGGCTCTCCCTGTGCTAGACACCCTTCATGATTTGGCCTATTGTGATTACACAATAATTAGAGAATTATAATTCGATAATGGAATGAATATTTCTGCATCTTAAAAAATAATGGCCTAGTCATCTTCTATAAGGAAAAATGTCTACAAAAAGATGCAAATAATAGTTTCATTCATTATACTTGGCTTTAAAATAATGTGTATTGGAATACAAGTTGCCTGGTTAGAATATGACCAATTGCATAACAATGCTAATTGAACTGGATGACTCTGATAATTAATCCCACAACTAAGCCACTCAGGGACTGTAAAGCAGCACAGAAAGGAAAATAAAACAATATGAGTTGTTATTATAAAAGCCTAATGTGGGACATGAGGAATATGTGATATGTCATCATGAAATGACATGATTATAAAGATTAGTAAACAAATTATTTAAAATACTTGTCTAAAATAAGTGACTCCTAGACTGGCATACTTTTTAATCCCATACGCAGATTATCTTCAATAAAGAGATTGTGAAACCAGGCTTCCAGAAAAATGGCATTTCTGTTTCCATGCTTGGCATTAATATGGTTGTTGAAATACCTGAGCTTGGAGCTACCATCACCTTCAGCGGTTTGATCTTCTCAATAAAACTACCATTCAGCAAATTTGGCAATAACACTGAAGGACAGTGTGGTAAGTTAGATTCATTATTCCCCCTCTTTTCATGCTCTCTTTGTTTATTTCCTGAGCCAGATAGCCACTAAGGCTTGCCATAGACTGAAATCCCTCAAAAGTACATGGATTTAGTGAGTATTTGGGTCTTGGCCATTGTCAATTTTTATATCACGTCAGCCTGCTTCTAAAAAATAGATTCAAATGCTTTCTATTGCAATGACCTGATCCTTTGTCTTACAATTTTAACCTTACTTAAACAATTAATAAGCAAATTCAAAGGAAATTAGGCACTCTCAGTATCAAGCTATCTAAACTTATAAGGTGTTTGACCTATTCACTACTCACACCGCTTTTGAATGTGATGCTAACTTAATATGATTTGCACTTTGTCAGTGGCCCACACCTTTCTGATCTACTTATGTTTGATGTCTTCCAGGGACGTGCACAAACAACAAATCAGATGAATGCCGCTTGCCAAGTGGCAAGATCATTTCCTCTTGTTCCCAAATGGCTCCGCACTGGAAGGTTGATGATGACAAGAAGAAATACTGTGTAGGAACACCAATACCCGTCACTCCCACACCAACAACCAGCTGCGTCCCTCCTGCTCTTTGCAAGATAATTTTAAGCGAGTAAGATAAAAATGAATTAATTTACTCCTATCTAACTAAGCAAAAGTATCCAGAAATCTTATAAAAGGATGGAGATAAGAATTAGATCCTCTTATCAACCTATATATATAGGGCCACATCTAGGATGTCCTTATGACATCTGAAGGTGACAGCTGCATAAGAGGTCAAACGCAATAGAATTCCCCTGCAAATAAAAATCACATTCCTGTTTACATCACAGAGATTTCCATGATGATTCACAGCTCTCTGAGAGGGTCTAAACTCTAAAAAAATGTCAGCAACTCAGGAGCCTGGCTAGTAATAAAACCCAAATCTCCTGGCTTGCAGTTATGTGCATTAACCAAAATCATCTAACTCCCTGGCTTTCCAGGGTATATCTATCCACATACCCAGTTACATTTTTCAAACAATAGTAGTGCTTTATATTTCTAAAATGCCTTATGAGCCTAAAATTTGTTCACATTATGCATAAATATGTTCCACATGATGGTTCCAGACTTCTCAGCCTTTCCATTCTGGAGAATTTCTCCCACATTTGGGCTCACTTTTAGAACAAAGCTGAGTTAAACCTCAGTCGGAAACTCATCGCAAAGAGAAGGATAATATGCTCATTCTCCAAGGTTCCTCTTTCACAAGAATAGATTTTATATAATAACTGTGGGAAATGAAACTTTTTTCTCTGTTGTTTTTGAAGCGTCTTTGAAGAATGCCACAAGGTGATACCGCCACAAGATTTTTATAAGGGCTGTGTCTTCGATGCATGTCACATGACCAATACATCCATGCAGTGTTCCAGCTTGGAGATATATTCCACTCTATGCGCCTCTAGAGGTGTTTGTACTAACTGGAGAGGAGCGACCAAAGGAAAATGCCGTAAGTACTGCGGCATTAACAAAGACCTGTTTATGTAGTGGTAACTGGAGGCTTATTCAGTAAGTCAGTCCTGCATCTTAGATTTATTCAATGTATTAATGTCTCTATAAAAACATGAACAGGTTTGTCTCAGTGGTTTAGTAGATAGAATACGGCAACATTAATTGATGATCCAGATTTGGAACAAACATTGGATACCTACTTTCACAAATTGTTGCCAGCGTGGAGCATCACAGAGGTTACAATTAAAGGTCAGAGTCTCATCTCCAACCAATGTAAATCCAACATAGCTTCAGTGAAGCAGTTGAAACTATTGTGGATTTGAACAGGTATCACTGAGACTAGCGTCTGGCCAGCTGTGCTTTGTAAAAGGGTAAACTACTAATTTGTTCATTATAGCACCTGCATACTTGTTACAGGAGGGTAACATGAGATTTGGAAAGTTAAACTGAAAGTCAACCTTATTAAAGTTGACTTAACAAAGTGGACTGAATTGACTTAGCTTTAAGTCGACTTAGTCCACTTTAAGTCGACTTAACCATCCTTAAGTCAACTTAATAAAGTCGACTGGTGTGAAAAATAATGATACAAAATGAAGGGATAAACTCAAATTCTTATATCCCAACTCAAGCCCATGATCCTTATTCACTGCTTCAGTGAGTGCATTATTGGCAGAAACCAACTGACGGATTGAAAAAAACTCCTAAAAGCTTTGGACCTTATATGCAAGGGACCTCTTGTTGCAAAATATAACCCAAACAGAAATGTATTCTCTCATCATTTTAACTTTATGTTTTCCCCTTCCCATACAGCATATAACTGTCCAGTGGGCAAAGTATATGAGCCATGTGGGCCTCTTAATCCTGAGACCTGTGAGTCAAGGTATGGAAAAGCCATACAAGCAAACCATTTAGTTCTACCTGTCCTTATGGATTTTTGTTACTTATAATCATTTATAAATAGAGCTAATCAAATTATCAATAGTGAATAATTCATCTGGTGAATTTGAGCATTTTTCTTCAATAAAATTCATCGTTATTCAGCTAGATCTATTAATTAATAAAGAATTTAACATGAAATTCCTATTGCTTTTTTAAAAACTGAATTATTCTTCCTCTTCACATGTTTCCGTCATCTAAATGCTGTGACTTCCTGCACAGATTGCACTTGGCTGTTTAACAGTAAGGTAGCTGTACTCTAACATATATCTCTTTCCATGCCAGGGCTATTCAACACAATGGCACTGGCCTAACTGAAGGATGTTTCTGCCCTGAAGGAACAACTCTCCTCAACACAAAGAACAATGTCTGTGTCCCTAGCTGTGGTAAATATGATGTTCTTTGTTTTAGAAGTAGATAGGGCTCTTATCTGGGAATCAGAAAGCCTCAGTTCTATTCCCATCTTTGCTACTGGTGCTGGGCAAGTCTCTTCAGTTCTTTAGTCTCCCAATTTGCATACTGGGAATAATAATAGTGTTATGTCTACACTAGAAAAGTTAGGTCGACTTTGTTAAGTCGACCTTATTAAAGTCAACTTAACAAAGTGGACTAAATTAACTTAGCTTTAAGTTGACATAGTCCACTTAGTTAAATCGACTTAACCACCCTTAAGTCAACTTAATAAAGTCGACTTAAGGGTTACTCTACATCCACACCATCCTTAAGTCAACTTATGGAGTCGACTTAATGAGTGGTAGTAACAAAGTCGACTTAAGCTTTCATTAAGTCAACTTAGGAAATTTCTTAAGTCGACTTAATGAAAGCCTAGTATGGACATGGCTTAACCTAAGTCGACTTAAGCCGCCAGTGTAGACATAGCCAGTTTTTCTCCCCTGTGAAACAAAGTGAGATTGACTGATGAAAGGTTTTAAATAAGAGATGAGCAGTCTTGTGGTTTATCTTGATCCAATGTCCTCTGAAATCAGTGGAAGTCTTTCAACTAATTTCAGTGGATGTTGGATTGGGCCCTAAATAATTTATGATGACTGAAGAATATGGTGGACTATTATTGGTTATGAAAGTAACTAATAATGCTGGCTGGTTTCAGACATGCTGCTGTTATGGCACATGCAAGATTCCCACACACACCACTCTGCCAAAGCACCTCAACCCTGTCCTGTAGCACTCTTCCTTTTACAGTGATCTACCTCTTCTCAGCACAAACTGACAATCATAATAATTACCAGTCTGGTCCTTGTACAATGTGCAGAGATAACTGAGCTGAGAATTAATTTCACTTATATGACCTTATTTACAGCCATTGTCTTCTGAAGTGAAAATAAATCCATTACATTTGTTCTGCCATCTTCTCTACTGCCACTTCATTAGTAATTTTAATTTTAAAGTGTCCTCAGTGTATTATGAACCTATGAGACATTCAAACTGACAAAAAGGTATTTCTGATGTGTTGTTTTCAGTATTTATCTGAAAATTGACCTACCTTTCATTTCTGAAGAACTGCATCAATGTCTGAATAAATGTCAGTCCTCTTCTTGTAGGATTTATCTGCAGAGTATTCTGATTGCAACAGCCTTATCCACCCCCATCAGGTTTATTCCACATCATCTCATTAGCACTAATGTTAATATCTAGTCTTTCATTTCTTTCAGATATCTGTCCAGGACCAGAGGGAATGCCCAAATTAGTGAGTATTACAATCAGTATGTTTTACCAAATATAGATTGGTGAGCCCACAGAACAGGTGGGGGTTTATGAACACTTGTTTTGCCAAACATTTTAACAGAGTTTGAGGCATATTTAGTTTTGGAAAATACACGTTCCCCTTAAATCTTAAAAAATGTATTCAAGTGTCTGAATTCTGGAACCCTTTGTAATTTTATGAGTAACTAAGTTATAGATAATGGGTTCTTCCCTTTTTATCTTTGCATTATACTCTAAAAATATAAGAAAGACAAATAGTAGTCCTAGGGGACCAGCATATCAGTTTCCTTTATTTTATGGAATTTGGCATGCAAAGTTTATTATAAGTAAAGAGGTGGATGGATGAAAATTTAGTGATAGCGAGCAAAGTATGCCCACCCAGTTCTTTAATTCCATCTAGTTTCTAGTAAATTCCATTTTATAACCTGACATATTATCCAGTAACTAATAAAATAATTTTGTTAGGCATTCAGAACACACACGAGTGTTCCTATGGTCTCTCAATTATATTTCTTGTATCCTTTACATAACATCTAGGAATTAACAGATTCATGCAAAGAAAGGTAGCCATGTTCAAATACCTTCAGGAACATATGGGGTCCTCTTCTAAAGATTTTCAGAGTTTGACGTTCTGTTATCTAGAAATGCTAAGAACATGAAGGAAACTGATACATCTGTGCTTAGCTTTAAATCTGAACAAGCGAACTGGGGCAAATAGCCCGACTCAGTTCTAAACAATACTTTTTATACTTTATTTTTACAGCCTGGAGAACAGTGGAAGAGCAATTGCCATAATTGTATCTGTGACAAGTACACTCTTTCAGTGCAGTGTACAAAGGTCACATGTAACCCACTCCCGCCAGTCTCTTGTGATGACCCAGGGCTTGTACCTGTCGAGGTGCTAACACGAGAAGACCCATGCTGTGTACAGACTGAATGCCGTAAGAATCCCCTCATCTCTTCCATGTGGAAAACACTGCATATAACATAGGGAACTTTTGAGGCATCTTTTCATCATTTTGCTTTGTTCCTAGGGTGCCCACTTCTCCCATCACAATACCCTACGACATTTGCATAGCATTTAACAGCTATCTGAAGAGAGCACTTTTTAAAAGGAATACATTTCCTTTCTAAGAGGGAAAAAAAAAAGTACTTCACCACTACATGGAAAACATACCTGCCAAAAAGTCATTTGGAATTTCCAATTACTTTAATTGTTGGAAGAAAGCAAAACTGTACTGCCTCAATAAGTAAATAATACCAGCAAAAACAAACTCTTTAATAATGCCACCTCATCCTCCCCAAAACCCACTATAAATCAAAAGTTCAAAACAATTTCACAAAATCCTTAGAACTTTTACAAACTGGAGGAGAAGTTTCATGAATTCCTGGAAGTCACCATATACTCCATCCCCAAATTTCCCCCTCCAAACTTGTCTCTGACTGGAGAGGGAAGTTTCCACTAATCTACTCTTCGGCAACACAACCTTAAACTATTTTTTAAAGAATTAAGGTAAAGAATAAAGCTCATTAACTGTAAATGTGGCTTTAGAGAGATTCTTCTAATCTTTCTGCATAAAATATACCATAGGCTACCCCATCCTCAGGCTTGCTCACACAACTACATTGCCAATTATGGGCCCAGTGAGGAAACTTCAGAAACTTTTGTTCATACAATACAGAATCTTCTGTACTCTATTACGTATAGCTTTTGTTTTCTGTCTTATGTTACATAGGATGCGACACCAGCAAATGCCCCGAATCCGTACACACCTGTGAACCAGGATACGAGTTAATCCCAGAAGTACTAAATGGAAATTGTTGTACTGTCTTCAGATGCAGTAAGTATCTGGTTCTTCTTATGTGACTTATCCACAGCTATCAAGACAGTGAAGAAAGGAGTATAAGCAGCACAGTGTCAAAAAGCTGCATTCTGAAGCTCTGTCTAGTTAACAAAAATGACTCAGAGCTTTTTGCATTTTTCTGCTTCTTTTTAAAAAATTACATTTGTATCACACTGTTTTGTTTTTCCCTCTTACAGAGCTAATACCAGGCTGTTTAACCAATGGAACTGTCTACAAGGTACGTGCATATATGTTACTTGCTCTAAAAGGTGTGAGTATGCAGCACCTTGCATGAAGGGGTTACTGGCCCACGAGTCAGCTCCTTGGTGCTACAGTAAGAATAAGTAACCAAATCAATGAAAAAGAACAAAAACTGTTTCAGACTCTGTGTAGCAGCCTGAAATGTATATTCTTTGCACAAAGGCTTAGTTAAACAGTATCCATTACTTAATCAAAAACAACATTCTGCATAAGCGTAAGTAATTTTCCACAAGAAAAATAACATACTTATCTCACGAAGACAGGGCCTCTGGTTTAATAAAGTGGATCAAATTTTGCAGTGTGGTTAAAGAAATTAGCCCAGTATTTTGTACCTGCGAGATACGTACATGAAGCCATTTATTTGTATCACTATTAATAGCCCTCCTTTCACTTTGGTTAGCCTGGAGCTGTCATTCCAAAAGGTACCTGCGAAACATGCAACTGCTCTGCTGAAGTTGAGCCGACCAGCCAGAGAAACATTGTTCGCTGCCAGCCCATTCCATGTGACACAAACTGCCCAGTGGTGAGTGCTGTTCTTCGCCCCACCACACACACACACAATTTAAAACCATGCCTCAGAGGAAACTAGCATCAATGACTCAGTGGAATTCCTTTTGTATTCCTTTATGAACAGGGCTATGTATACAAGATGAAATCTGGACAGTGCTGTGGTGAGTGTGTTCAGGTGGCATGTATAGTGAAGATGGAGGATAACACAGTCAAGGTGCTCCAGGTAACTACTGCTTTTAAGTTTTTGTGAACTCTATTTTCCTTCTTTCCATTTCTGTCCTTTTGTTTATCATACTTACTCGCTGTGTCTGCTCTCATGTTAGATCTCACTTAGCGGTTGGCCCAATGGCACTTCCCTTCTGACTGATGATTCTAGCAATAATTTTCATCTGACTAAGTGGGTTCCAGCCCACGAAAGCTTATGCCCCAAAACAATTTTTTTTTAGTCTCTAAGGTGCCATGTGACTCCTCGTTGTTTGCAACAATAATTCTAGGTTTCAGAATTCAATGTTAAAAGCAATACAGATGAAAACACTGGGCAAAGTTTTGCCCTCAATATGTAAACAGAGAGCACCCATTGCTTCCCATGTACCAGAGGGAAGAATCTGTCTACAAGTGGTCAGTGGCAATCGGAAGCTTTATAATGTTACTGGCTGCCAATGACATCACTAGAAATCTTGACACTGCTTTAATGGTATTAGGGTTTGCCCCACTGTTTATTTTCTCAAGAGGATGGGTATGTTGATATATTTGCAATGTGCAGAATAGGCCATTACCTCAACAGCAATCCCCCTGATTGACTATAAATTAGCTTTTTGCAGAATAAGCACATTGTAGTAGATGGTATGAAAAACAAAGGATTTTTAAAAGAAATAATATGTAGCTTTCTATTAATTTTTTACAAATGTTAATTACTCACAGGTTGGAGAAGTCTGGTACCAGCCTGGGGATAACTGCACCTCCCACAAATGTGAACAAATTGAGGACCAGTTTATTTCTGTCACTGTAATGAGAGCCTGTCCATTCTTTGACCCAAGCTGCGATCCTGTAAGTATGACTAAACATTCCTCTAATTCTCACATTTGTTCCCTTAGTGAAGGATTGGCAAAACCAGCAGGATCACTGTGACCAAAGATTATACCTGGACTCAGATATTATCTGGGAGGCAATTCTAAGTACAGCCTATTCAACTATAGTCCCTTAGAATTTGACTTGAGCCAAAGTTATATTCTGCGCTGAATTACAGAGCATGGAGTAGGCTAAGGAAAGAAAACATAAAAAAGGAGTGGGATTTTCCAAAGTCCTAAGTAACACAAGGTCCACTGAAAGCTAATTGGACTTGTACTCCTAAATCACATAGGTGCTTTTGAAAATCCCACTCACTCAAACTAAGTAAGGTGAAGGAGAGTACATTATTTTGAAGGGGAATTGACTGAATAAAGTCAACCAACTCAATCTAGATTTTGGGATCAACTGGAACCTGGGCCACATAAGTGGAAGGTCACTATTTTATTATCTAGGTGACCAGTTGTGGCTCGGTCCCTTACTTGCAACACTCTAACTTCAGCTGCTCAGTATTCATGTATCTGCAGTATGCAGTATTTAAAAGTTGGGTTATTATATACAATATTTAAATGCTTAACTCAGAGGACAGAAAGAGAAAATGAGCACCACTTAATGCCAGTCTATAAAGACGTTGCCCATTAACAGTATACTAATGTAGAAGTTACCCCTCATTCAAATACCAACAAGCTCCCCCAGCCTTGCTTCAAATCAGCATCTATCTAAATGCAGATCCCCTGCTGGCACAAAGGAAACTTGGGAAGCAGGGAAAGGCCCCGGGGTGGTAGCTACACTCCAATGCTGAATCATTTCCCCCTATTTCTGCATTCAAGGCTCACATCATGACAGATAAAGATGGCTGCTGCAAGCTATGTGGAGGTGAATTAACAAGTAAGTTATCCTAATTTTGTGGTGCAAACACAAAATACGTGGTCTAAATAATGCCTTGAAGAATATTAGCCACATTGGAGGTGGGGGCACAGAAATATACTGGCTAAGCTGACGTGGTCTGAGGCACCATGCCCATGTAGGGTAAATTCAGGCAGTATGCCTTCTGCTGAAAGAGAGGGGAACATGGAGTTGCTGGGAAAAGAACATTCCCAGCACACAGTGCAGTGGCTTTGAAAATATATAGTATGTGCTCCTCCTCCCCTACTGCTAGATGCTAGCATTATGTGGCCATGGTGACTCTCCAACATACCTGAACACTTTCCCTTTGAAGGACAGAGTGACACAGCAATCATGCTGGCTGGCCATGCATTTGACAGCTGCCAGTGGCATAATTCAGTCTAGGTTGTGCACCAGTACTTAAGGGAGAAGAAGGCTTCTTTCCTCCTTGAAAACAGAAGCCGCAACAGCCACAGTTTGGCCATACGTAATTAAAACAGGTGAACACTCCCCATTTCAGCTCCACCTCTCTCCATTTTCTATTAGAAACTGTATATAGTAAATATTAGCACATTTTCCAATTATTTTCTTTTTATTACTAACAATCCAGCTTGTGGACTGCGCAATACAAGCAATGTCATCCAACACGGGGCATGCGTGTCTTCTGGGCCTATTAAACTAACATCCTGCGAAGGCAACTGTGGTACTTCTTCAATGTAAGTAGCTGCAAGCTCATTACTCATTCTCCTTGTATATGATTGTCTCTTGGCATCCATTCATTATACTGGTGGTAGGAAGCAAAATATACATCTGTAATGCATCTAATATCCACCTGACAAGTAAGTGTTTGTTTTTGTTGTGTTAAATTGAATTTCTGGCACCTGCTATGTTACAAGAGGTTGGTTACCTTAAGACTCATCATTTTTGACTAGATGGAAGCTCAGTAGCATAGTGACAATGCCTTTAACATCTAACATGCTGATTTGAATTCTTGCCCATTTAAAAATGAGGTTGCAAAACTCATTCTGTACATTATTTGTGAGCTGACTTGCTGCATGATTTTGGCTAAGTCATTTAGTCCCTCTGTACCTCAGTTTCTCCACCTGTATAATGTGCATAATAATAGTTAGTTAGCCACCTTTGTCAAGTACTTTGAGATCTTTGGTCGATAAATGCACAGTATTCACGTAGGGTCAAATTCTGCCACTCTTACACAGAGAGAATCTTCGTCCACAAATAGGTCCACTAACATACTTCACCACAGTATTGTAACAGTAATAATGTCAGACAGATTGCTTCCAACAAAGATGCAGAATATTTGGTGATCTCTAGAGATGGGTGTGTATTTTGTCTCTGATTTTGCAGCAGCGTTTCTAAATCTCTCTTTATTGGTGGGTTTGCTTTGTGGCCAATCAGATATTCCGCTGAGGCGAATGCGATGCAACACACATGCAAGTGTTGTCAGGAGGCCAAAACCAGCAAAAGACAGGTGACCCTGAACTGCCCTGATGGAACCACCACTGAGTACTCATACATCTACGTGGAGCAATGTGATTGTGTGGGTATGGAATGTGGCCAACAAGCCAATCCCACCACTCCAGCACAGCAGCAGGAACAAGAACAGCAGCAACAGGAACAGATCAAGCAGCAAGAAGGACAGACCAAGAACCAGGAACAGAACCAGATGAAAGAACCAAAAACCAGGAAGACTAGCATATAGACAAAAATATTTTTTTCTCTTTTTTTCCCCAATAATAAACAAGTATCCAAAGCAGCTGGAATCTCAGACATAGAGATGAAATTCCTGTACACATGCTAAAAATTTCTCTTTCCTAATTATTTCAGCTTCCATTATCAATGGGTCTCATTGCTTTGAGTGTCTTCTTTTAACTTGAAAGGTGCAGAATTAGGAAATCTTGAGGTTTGTTTTTTCTCACTGATGCTTTACTATACTACTGAGAGCTTTTCTTTCAATGGGGTGGGGTGAGTGGAAGTATACTGTAACTGTCCCAAAGCACTTACAGAAAGTCTTTGATGTAAAAGATATTTTCTTTTTGGCTCGAAATTTTCCCTTTGGTGATTCTGATACTGACTGCCCAAGTCCAAGTATAGAATAAACATCACTGTGTAGTTAATAAGGTTTTACTAGTCAAAGTCACTATAGTGTGTTCCACGCCCACCTGACACTAATCGATCATTGCATTGAAGCAGATTACTTTTAAAATCCTGTTTGATTCCAGGTGAGTTAGGCTATGTCAACAACTCAAGTTCAGGAAAAACACAGACTGTAGCTCTCACCTTCCTACTTCTTTTGATTGTTTGTTTGTTTTTGCATTAAAGAGAGTTTAGCTTGTATGAACTGCATCTTCTCAAACTTCAAACTTTAAAGATACTGGGGGTTTTGTGGCATTGTAGGAAAGAAAGAAACCCTATCATAAAAGGCTGCTTCAGAATATTCTATGTTTACATGACATCATCAGCATAGTAAATGTATGCCAATTTGGATTTTTGTATTATTTGTTTTTGGTTCACTGTTTACAGAAAAAATATATATATTGCCAAAAGGAGTATATGAAGGATTTTTATAAACACGAGTAATAATAATAGTAATATAAATTCTTTCCTAGGAAGCTGAGATTTTTTTTTTTTTTTTAATGTTGTACCATTGCTATTTATTTTGTTTCGGGGAAAATAAGTTTATTGGTCCATTTGCTCCAGAATTAATGTTGCCCCCATTTTCTAGCATCAGTGGGTATCTGGCTGTGGGATGTTTTCTTTTTCTATTTTGTTTTGGGTTTTGTTTTTTTCTTATGAAGAAAAGTGATGATGATTAATAAACTTTTAGCATTTTGCAAATGTTACGCTCTCTGCTTTTTTATTTTGCTGAATCTTTCGTTAACTCTTTGCCCAGCATATTTGCATCCTCCTTTATTATACCCTTTTACAACAAGCCCAGTTCAAGATGTTACTGTGGGTGCATCGACACTTGTAAATTAAGTCGACTTAAGCAGGCGTAAGTCTAACTAACTAAAATTAGTTTGAATTCGTTATTTCGAATTAACTAATTCGAGCTAACTTTTGTAAGTGTAGACATAGCCTGTATGTCGTGGCATCCCAGTTTAGTAGAGTTCTGCAAATCCACCAATATCTGTTTTATAGCTACAGATAATGCACATGTGATTGTACCATTCAAAATGTTTGTAGATTGGATGCTGATATAATGAAAGTCCTGCAAATACTTCAGAGACACTAAGCCCTCCTCCCCCCAAAAGAGAGAAGTGTGACATAGACCAACACACACAGCAAAGTCCATCCCCTCCTGTACAGAGGCTAAATATTCCCTCTCCTCCTTTCTCTGTATGGGAAGGGGAAGAGAAGAGAGAAATCAAGACAAGCAACAGAACCCCCATGCTCCTATTACCATATTCGAGGAAGTCAAGGAAGCAGCTGTAGGCTTCCTAGCTTACTTTGCAGAAACAAGTTCCAAAGGGGTAGCCGTGTTAGTCTAGGTCAACAAAACAAACAAGGACACAGGATCAAGGGACTATAGATTTTTTTCCTCATTACAAGAGTTGATTTGACTTCACCTTCCTCTCTGTGCTGCTCCCCAGGGTTTGAATCCCAACACCTATTTTGATTTGCTGTTACAGCCTGACCTGATCCTGTGTCATATTCCTCCCATTCTGTAAGTTCCCCGTCTTCAAAGCATCTGACGAAGTGGGATTTTCTCCCACGAAAGTTCAGGCGATAAATAAATGTGTTAGTCTTTAAAAGTGCCCCAGGACTCCTTGTTTGTTTTGCAGAAGCAGTTGCCTCCCTCTCCAACTGACCTGATTCGGCAATAATGAAGTCAGAAGAGGTTTCCTAAATTGTCTGGCTGCTAAAACGGTGTCAATAGGAACTTGGGGGATTTTGTTGCTTAGGTTGGCCTGTCAAGAACTGACAGGGGGGCCAGAGAGCACCTTCAGTCCCCATCCCGTACCCTCCCCACACACATCCCTAACCCCTGCACCTACACTTACATGAGGAAACTGACCTGGAGTCATGGCGTGCCTGTAGTTGCTCCTTGCTTCACCCCACCCTCCCCCAGTCCCCACCTAAAGTGGCATATGGAGGATGACCTGCCAGGGGCTCAGCCTCCAAACCGATCAAACATGGTAGCCCCCTTTCCCTGCTTGTATGGAGAGAACAGACTCCCTGCCCCTTGCTAGTGCAGTATGGATTCAAATAAAAGACAGAGTGTGAATCATAGTCAGATACAAGCTGATTCTCATTGATGTGTACCCAAATTTTTGTATCTGTGCAGGGCTCCACTTATTAGAGATTTAATAATGTACTTTGTGTACTGCAAGTATTCTAGGTGACGCCAAGCACTAGTTTCCAGAGGCTATGTCTACACTTGGAATTTTAAGTCGACTTTAACTAAGTCAACTTAATGCATCTACACTTAAAATTAAAGTCAACTTAAAGGGGAACTTAGAAAGTCGACCTAGAGCATCCACACTGGATGCCTAGGTTGACTTCTAGGGGCTTAGGGGGACCTAGGGGAGGTCCACGGGGGCAGGAGGGGCACCCCTTGCCCAATGCCAGGGGGCTCAACCTTTGCCCCATTGTACTTACGTACAATGGGGCAAAGGGGGACAGGGACCCTGGCAGGACATAGGGGCAGGCTGGGCAGAGCTCTGGCCCTGCCCTGTGGGGGGGGGGCATGCCAGGCTCCCCCTGTGCCCCCCCCAGCAGGGAGGGCATTGGTGTAGCCCTGGGGTAGCCCTAAGTTGACTTAGGGCTACCCCACGTCTATACTGGCTTAAGTCGACTCTAGGGAGTCGACTTAAGCCTTAGGTCTAATAGGAAGGTGGTGTTATAAAGTCGACTTTATTTTCCTTAAGTCGACTTTATTTTCCTTAAGTCGACTGAAGCAGCTTGCTTAAGTCAACTTAAGGGAATTGTAGTGTAGACGCAGGGTAAATTAAGTCGACTTAAGCAACCTTAAGTCGACTTAATTTACCAGTGTAGATGCAGCCAGAGATTCCAGCCCCTGGTGCAATAAACATACATACTTTGTGTAGGTAACAAAAGATTACTGAGGTTGGCAGAATGGAAATTATGCAAATACCACCTGTCCTCAGAATTCAAGGCCTAATATAGTATGCCATGTCTAAAACTCAAACAAACTCACCTTGCTACCTTTGTCATCTTTGGCTTGTGCTAAGAAGTTCATTCATCCATTACATTGTCTTAGCTGTGAGACAACCGGATCCATTGTCAGAGACTTTGTTATGACTTCCATTTTCCATTGCCTTGCTGGACATCTTCCCCACTACTGGGATCCTCACACTTTAAACCGACCCCTGCTCTAGTTCCTGAAATGGTTCTCGTCTATAAACTCTTTCATCCTTGATTGCTCTTCTTATCTTTGTCATCCTGGTAATTTTTTCAGCCATTCTATAGGTAATTCTGATATGGATTGTATTCATAATAGTCAAGACTTCCCACAAATTCACTGTCTTGCACCATTATCCCACATGGACCGATGACGTTTACAGCTACCATAGCCTACTCGCCCTCAATTACACCAAACTCTATATTCTCACTATTTATTATTGCTGTCTATTTTTATTCAGTGGCAGTACCCACAATGTACTAAGTGCTTCCTATACATTCAAGGAGGCATGATCCCTGTTCAGACACTCAAAACCCAAGAATTCTGACAAGGAGACAGATAGCAGGGAAAGAGAAAAATAAAGAATTTGTATATCTGTCTGCAAGGTTGATTGTAGGCTGCCCAGAAGAAGTGAGTTCTTTAGTGGCACTTAAATGTGAAGAGAAGACAGGTAAAGGAAGTCAAAGAAGCTGTACTATTCATAGGAAGCTGCAGAGAAAAGAATGTTGACGTGAGAAGACAAAGAATTGGATACGGCTTGAAACATCTTAAGCAGAATATGATACAAAGTTAGAAAAATTGAGACAAGTAAAGAAGCAAAAAAAGTGACAAGTGCCACAGGACTCTGCTGTTTTTCTGCAATAGACTAACACGGTTACCCCTTTGGAACCTGATTACAAGGCATTGCAGGTAGAGACAAGGTGCAACATCCTGGTCCCACTGAAGTCAAGGGCAAACTCCTACGATTTCAGTAGGACCATGGCTTCATCCAAGCAGCTTAAAATTGAAGCTGTTAGGAGGGGGCATTGGGACAGGTTCAAAGAAGGGAGTGACATCTTTAAAATCAACAGGTAAGGAAGATAACTTTGCCAGCAGACTCTTCCATTTCATCTAATACATTTCTCTGGCCTAATGAGTCCTCAGCTGCTACCGGGATCAAAAAAGAAAAAGATGGCTTAGAATCCATCCCAATGTCTGCTGTGTCTTTTCAAGAGAAAAGTCAAGGTGAGATCTTAGTGAGAGGGTGTAATGAATACTTGAGAGGAATGGGTTTATAACACTTTGTATCTTTTATTTAAATGTTTACCTATGTTCCTAAACAAAATTCTGTAGAACTGACGTAGTTCAATGAAAGCAAGAGAGTATTTTTTTTCTTTTAATTTCTAGGCTAATCTGCAGGCCCAACTGTTACAGCTATTTCCTTTAGACATGCACTGTACAAGGACTTCGCTGCTCAGAGTTCTTCCTTAATTTTTTCCCTTTGGTTTTTTTGGTCAGATTGTAGCTCTGAAGATCACTCCCTAGAGCAGTGGTTCTCAACCTTCCTAATGCTGCGACCCTTTAATACAGTTCCTCATGTTGTGGTGACCCCCAACCATAAAATTATTTTCGTTGCTACTTCATAATATGTGTTTTCCGATGGTCTTAGGCGACCCCTGTGAAAGGGTCGTTCGACCCCCAAAGGGGTCGCGACCCACAGGTTGAGAACTGCTGCTCTAGAGGAAGCAAATAGCACTGCCACTTTGTTCTGGCCATAAGCTATGGACAATAACCTTCTGAAGTACATTTTGACCTTCTATGTATCAGAGATGCAGTTTCAGTTGCTATATGAATTTTCTCCTACCATATTTTGGAATAGTTTCTTTTCTATAATGAACTAATCTAAAACAAACGAGTCCTGTAGCACTTTTAAAGACTAATAAATTTAATTATCGCATGAGCTTTCATGGGAGAAAAATCCCACTTCACCAGCTGCTTTGAAGATGCCTATCCATCTTCCCCATCTTCAAAGCATCTGACAAAGTGGGTTTTTCTCCCATGAAAGCTTATGCGATAATTAAATTTGTTAGTTTTTTAAAGTGCCGCAGGACTCCTTGTTTGTTTGGCTAAACTAGACTAACATGGCTACCCCTTTGGAACTAATCTAAAACAATATGCCTTCTACTATTTTTATTTTTTTGTTGTTTGGGTGACTGCAAGGAGCATAAAAAATCCCTATGGGTCAAGAATTCTGAAAGCAATAGCTTAATATGTATCTACATAATGCCTGACTAATTTCCCTTAAACTTTAAATATGCAAAGATGATTTTATAAACACCCACACAAATTTTAAGAGAAAGTTAAAAATCAGTAATCCGAGGGCTATTGTACAAATTCTAATGTGGCATTTTAACCATACAATTACACATTTTAATATTTCATTACATGGCACCTGATTTTGCTCTCAAAAATCTTGGTGCAAACGAGGAGTAACTCCACTGAAATCAACAGAGTAATTCCTGCATAAAGCCAGTCAGTGTATGTAAGATCAGATTCAGAACAACACTATTTAAAAATAATCAGATGTATTTTTTTTTCAAAAAAATAATGAAATTAAATGCAAAATTCAGCCAAAAATAAAAGTGGAGACATGATTGAGCTTGTAAATGATGTCCTGATGATTGATGAATATGTACTAACCAGGCATTGACACTAGAGGGCACCAGGCTAACAGTGTAGGAACCTGAATTCTGTTTTATTTAGAAAAAGGTAGGGATTACCCAAGAGAGTAAATGTTGTAGTTTAAAGCCAGTAGGTCAAATTCTGCCCTTGATTAACTCTTGATTCTGACTGTGTTCAGCACAAGTAACACTGAAGATAATGGCACTTCTGCTTGTGGATAAAAGGGCAGAATTTGGCACAATTGATCAGCTATCAATAAGTTGTGTCATAAGAAAAGATCTTTGGAACACAAAGAAATCACATTAGAAAACTGTTCATTTAAGGAATACATTATTCCAGTTGTAGAGGAGGCTTTAATATCAGACTATTATGGAGAAATTTCTCTAGACACAGAACCCTCCCTCAGTTTCTCCAGAACTTTTTTAGCTAAGCCTCCCCTGGCTTTCCAAACTAATGTACCCCACTTTCAGGAATCTGATTTGTCTTGAGGATCCCCAAGTTTCACCTCACTTAAAAACTATTTGCTTACAAAATCAGACATAAAAATACAAAAGTGTGACAGCACACTACTACTGAAAAATTGCTGACTTTCTCATTTATACCATATAATTATAAAATAAATCAATTGGAATTTAATTATTGTACTTAGTTCAAGCACATAGTATATAGAGCAATATAAACAAATCATCGTTTGCATGAAATTTTGGTTTATACTGGCTTCATTAGTACTTTTTAATCCAGCCTGTTTAGGCAAATATCTAGATGAGAAGATGTACTGCCCCATAAGACCTCTGAAAACCCCCGGAAGTATGCATGCCTGTGGTTGAGAGCCATTTCAGGAAAGCATACCGTGTTTGATATTAGTTGAGTAACTGACCAATTTTTTTGTAGCTTTGTCCGCAGAAATCTAAAATGTAATCAAATAATCTTTGATAACCATTATTTCCTCTTTAGCACCATATTCAGGATGTAAAACGTAAGGCCCAGCTAACTTTCATTAGTTTATTTAGAGACAACTAGCCAGTGACAACTTGTGGGTAACTCAGTACACACACCCATGAACACATTAAGCTTTAATTTAATGTACTATATCTTAAAGAACCACAAGATGGCAGCAGAGCAAATCATTAAATACCAATACAACAGGCTGGTCTTTTCCCTTCCAAAAAAGATGGCAGACGATGAGCTAGTGGGTATTTTATTATAGCTGTGTCACCTCTGGTAATTTATTATTTTAATGCACCACCAGTTCTAAGTGTTTTTCTTAACACTCTAGCCAATGGAATCAAGTGATTATTTGAGAATCTTAAATATCACTAAAAAAAATTAAGTTTCTAGACCATATGGTTAGAGAGAAAACCTTGAAAATATGAACCGGATGTCCCCTAAAGACTCAGCAACCAAAAGAAAAATAAAAAGAACCTAAAATGCATTGTTTTTTTTAAAATCTCATGATTTTTCAGGCAACCTTGTTATTTTGGGATGCCTGGTTAATGAGTATTTAACTCTTAGGCACGTAAATATGTGGCACGTGCTCTGCACTCCCCCATTGTAGAGACAGGCAGGATGCAGGAGAAAAGATGGCTGTAGACTCAATCCCTCTAAAGAATCCCTCTCTTTAAGAGATCTGGAGTAGCTTTGCTCAGGAATGAGGTAAAGTGTATTTTCTGCTCCCAGATTTCTCATACCATGTACAGCTGAATGGCAAGAGAACAGTCTTCTGACCTAAGCTTGGAGTCTCTTGTATTCTGCAGAGTGGCAACAGAGGAGCTGATGTGAAGCTTTGATGTAGGTCAGCCCTTGTGACCAATGGTTCATCTACAGAAGGTGCCCAGGGGACACTACTGGTCTCTCCTCAGCTATTAGGAAATAGCAGAGGACTCCACTATCTGTTTTCTGCAGGAGCACCGTGGAACATTATCAGGTATGACTGGCCTGAATTAAGGCAATCCTGGCCTAGGAGCAATAAAATATCAGGTTTCCTTATATCTAGCTCAGAAGTTATAGACAGAGGTCTTTCACAAAGAAGCCTCCAATAGTAGCAGTGACCTGAGCAATTGGAGGACCCTCAGCCCACCCAAAGAGGTGTAATACGGCAGCTGCAGTAAAGGACCCCTCTTCTCCTTGGTCTGAGGCTCACCAAAATCTTGAGACTTGTGACTGCTATGGGAGGAGACAAGCCTTGGACCCGACTGAACACTGAGACTTGCAGCAGCAGGCACCCACAGAAACTTACCTGGCTGGGTGATCCATTTCTATAAGGAGGGCCTCACTGGCAATCTCACCTGCAGCCCGCAGTCTGCTTCCACTGTAGTGCTCACCAAGATGTTCATGATGATATCACGTGAACTGCCAGCCCTAGGAGTTCAAAAATCATGAATTAGAGTAGACCCCACCAAAAATCATGCAACTAATTTAAACTGTAAGATTTTTAAATATAATCAATGAATTTATGTTGTTTTTTGTCTGTTGCCTCATTTTTTTTAGCTTTTAGGGGAAAGGCTCAGTCCTAATAGCATGTAATTGTTTTAAGTTGACATTTCAACTGTAAATGAACATGCAGATAAGACAAGAAAAGACATTTGCAGGTATAATTGAGTTTGGAATACTAGGGCTCAGATTCTGCATTCATTCACCATTACATATCAAGAGTAACTCCGCTGCAATTGAATTAATCCACATTTACACAGGTGTGATTGAGAACAGAATCTGGCACTTTTAAAAACAGAAAAAAACTGAGCAAGTCACTGAACATGAAATGCTGAACTAAGCAAGCTTTGGCACCTACATATAGCTTTATTTTGCTTCCAGTCTTACTTTCTCTAACACATACTCTCCTTATTCCGATTCTTGACGGTAGCTCTTATTTACAATCACTGAGGGCAGATATTATTTATATTACCAAGAATAATATTTACAATCTCTGGGGGCAGATATTTATAAGAATCATCTATAATATTAACCATTACCCAATTGTTAAAATATAATATTTACAGGTTCATTGATTTATTTTCTGTTACTTATTAGTCTCCTCTTTGTTGCATAGCCAGATGTATAAAATAAAACTTATTTCTCTCTTTTTATTTGCATTAGTAACTATATGTAAGTGCAATGGCAAACAAAAGCAAGTCAACAGAAATACATTTGGCTTCTGTGAATTACACAGAAATCTCATGTCAAATTATAAAACATGCACTCAGGTGAGAAGCAGTGGAGTCCCACAAAATGTTTAAGCCAGCTAAATTAGCATGACAGCTAATCCTGAATACCAAGCATCTGATTTACAGTGGTGTGAATGACATCCAGCCCAGCCCAGAACATTTTAATAGCACATGTATCCAAACCAAAAATAGTGAAAGCTGGAGTTTCCATTCATGGGCAATTCTGAAGTTGTGGAAAAAATTAGTTCCAGTTCATAACAAAAAATTAGAGTGGTAAGGATTCAGGAACCCAGAAACCATAGCTGATCTGGAAGCCTCAGACCTTGGGATTTGGGGCTCTCAGATTCCCTGCCACAAAGCAAGGAATCTGGAAATCTGTAAGCAAAGCTTGAGACAGGTCTCCCTAGTGCCAGAAGGAAGGCCTGCAGCTTGTGCTGTTTCAACCTCCTGCCAGCCTTAGGAGTCAGTTTAGCTGCTTGATGAGCCGCCCTTCACGACTTACTGAGGAAGCTAGCAAGCTGGTTCTTAAGTCCATCAGCAGCTGTTACATGCTGGCTACTCAATGTGTGCACCCATGGATTCTATGCCCTCCCTGTATCTATTCTGCTCCAGCCTTGATGCTAACCTTCTTCACCCAGAGTAGCTCCAGCCTTGATGCTAACCTTCCTCACCCAGAGTAGCCCCAGCCTTGACTCTACGCCATACCCAGCTTTGTTCTCGTTCTATCCCAGCCTTGTTTCTGGTTCTCAACCAGCCCTGCTCCTGCCTTTCCTGGCTCCATCTGTCTCAATCCTTGTGTAACATGAGCTGGGTGGTAACTCCCTAGCCAGCCCTCTGTTATGCTAACCCCACCTAACTAAGGTGCATCAGAGCTAGTTAGGAGAACGTGTGTCTGATTAGGGAATGGGAAACTGCTGTTCACCTAACTGGGCTAAGCAGTTGCTTGTACCTGATTAGTAGGAGGAAGCTTCCAGGCTGACTAAGTAGGGCTTATACGCCTGCCAGAGGAAGGAAGGGAAGAGAGAGTAGTGAAGAGACTCTACCTGTCTCACAAGGAGCAAAGAAGCCCCAGAGGCTGCTAGCCTTAGCCAAGCGCTGTTTGAAGGTGGTGGATGCAGAAACACATAGTAAATAAATTACACTGGCAATTGCTATGCTAGAGGGTCTTTAAGTCATATATTACCTAGACGGTAGCCAAAGTGGAGCAATCATGTCAGAGCACCCTTATGCCTTGGCTCTGGCATCTGGATTCCTACTTTAGTTTTCACACTCAGCCCTGCTTCCTGGTTCTGACTCTGGCATTCTGACTCTGTTCTTACACCTGGCTTTATGGCAGGCACCCTGAGAGCCCCAGTTCAAGCCATAGGGACACAGACATTACTAAACCAAAACAGTTCAGAGGTCCACCTAGTCCATATACAGATCTATAATAGTGGCCAATACCAATGCTTCAGAGGGAGGTGTAAGAAACACTGTAATAGTTACAGCATAATTTGCCATTGGGAATTCTTTTTCCTAATCCCCATCAGTTAGTAATTGCTTTATGCCCTGAAGTATTAGATTATTTTTCCTTATGTATTTTAACCTTATCTAACTGTAAGTGATCTCATTTTATGAGTCATCCTAATAGAATTTTAGCCCAATTATTCAGTTACTATAAGAAATAAACAGTACAATAATAATTGGTTTGAGCTGAATGGAGATAAATCTAAGTCCACACTGAATGACAGACCTTGTGACAAGGTACACTTAAGCAGTGACATATCTGCGTGAGACATCTCCACAGTTCTGCCTGAACTGATCCTGAAATTTAAGAAGCCTTTGTATTTAGCAAGGAAGTTATTGGATTGATAGGTCCAACAATTAAGGACAGCTCCTTCTGTCAATATTCCCATATAGCGTTTCTAAAGTACAATGGGTAATCTTAGATTTTACTTTCTTTTACAAGAAAAGTAATTTTTCAGCAACAACCATTCTCCATTTCTCAATGCACTGCTGGTTTTTAAAAAGGTAAAAATTTGGCAGCAGCTATTGGGTAGAATTCAAGACCAGCACAAGGCTATATAGTGGATCAGTTTTCTAAAGACTCTGCCTGCAGACTAAAATAGCTAACTGTATGGGAGGCATTTGTAGCATCATGTACAGAGCTGAGTGGAAAATGGATTTCCTTTTCCACATAAATTTTCAAAATTTCAAAAAAAAAATTCATTGTGCATGGGGAGCAAACTGAGACACATCAAGGTTTTTTGCAAAAATCCAAGCAGAATATGGAATAGGCAGATGATTAGGTCACTCAGCTGATTGTTAGATTCAAGTACTTTCTAATAATCAGCTTTTCTGAGTCAGAAGGAAGTTGATCCTGGGTCTCCTAGCTCCACACTTAGGGTGCATCTACACTTGTAAATTAAGTCGACTTAAGCTTGCTTAAGTCGACTTAATTTACTCTGCGTCCACACTACACTTTTCTTAAGTCGACTTAAGCAGCTGCTTAAGTTAATTTAAGGAAAAATTAAGTCGACTTTATAAAACATAGTTTTAAGTCGACTTTCCTGGCTAAGTCGACTTTAGAAAGTTGACTTAGCCAGTGGAGACGTGGAGTACCCCTAAGTCGACTCTAAGTCAACTTAGGGGGCTCCAGGGTTTCCCCACTCCCCTCCCTGCCAGGGTGCCTGGCACAGACACAGCCTGGCGTGTCCCCCCACAGGGCAGAGCCCTGCCCACCCTGCCCCTATGCCCTGCCAGGGTCCCTGTCCCCCTTTGCCCCATTGTACCAAGGGTACAATGGGGCAAAGGCTGAGCCCCCTGGCACTTGGCAAGGGGTGCCCCTCCCTGCCACCATGGATCTGTCCCAGGTCCACCTAGCCCCTACAAGTCGACCTAGGCATCCAGTGTGTATGCTCTAGGTCGACTTTGTAGGGTCCCCTCTAAGTTGACTTAAAATTTAAGTGTGGACATGCTAAGTCGACTTAAATTAACAAGTGTAGACATAGCCTCAATACCCTAAGCCAGGGGTAGGGAACCTTTTTGTCTGAGAGAGCCATGAACGCCACATATTTTAAAATGTAATTCCGTGAGAGCCATACAATATGTTTAAAACTAAATACAAGTAAATGTGTGCATTTTATGTTTTAATTAATTGAATTTGAATTAATTTTAATTGAAATTTAATTTTAGAAAGGTTTTTAAAAAACCTTTAAAAAAGGTTTTTAATTAAAATTAATTTTTAAAGGTTGGGTTTTTTTAAAAAGGAAGGAAAAAAAGAAGGGAGGAAGGAAGGAAGAGAGAGAGAAAAAGAGAGAAGAAAGGAAAAGAGAGAGAGAAAAAGGAAGGAAGAGAAAAAAGAAAGAAGGAAAGAAGTGGAAAGAAGGAAGAGGAAGGAAAGAAGAGAAAGAAAAAAGAAGGAAAGAAAAAAGACAAAGAAGGAAAAAAGAGGAAGAAAGAAAGAAAGAAAGAAAGAAAGA
>ML685792.1:14402428-14425446 GCA_007922175.1 Pelusios castaneus | reverse complement strand
AGAAAGAAAGAAAGAAAGAAAGAAAGAAAGAAAGAAAGAAAGAAAGCCAACGCCGCCGGTGGGGGAGGACCCTACCGCGGCCCTGGAAAGCCGCCGGTGGGGGGAGGGAGCAGACCCCAGCCCCGGAGGCTGATCCCGGCCCCGTGCTGGGAGGCCGGGGCCGTGGATTAGCCCGGCCCCGGGAAGGAGGCGGTCGGGGGGTGGGAGCCCGGGAGCCCGCCGCTGCCGCAGCCACCCCGCTGCCCTGGCTGCATGGGGCAGGCAGGCCCGCGCTCCTGAGCCTGCCTGTCCCACCCTGGGGGCGGGGAGGGCCAGCCCAGAGGCCGGGCGCAGGCCGGGTGTGCCGCGGCAAAGCCACGGCCCCGGGGGTTGGAGGGAGTGGCGGGGGCTGCCGGGCTGCGCGGGGGTCCCTCACTGCTGCGCGGGGGGTGCGACGGCCGCTGTGCGGCCGTGCGCCCGCGCAGCTTAGAGGGAACACTGGCAGCGAGCCAGATGCAGCCATCAAAAGAGCCACATCTGGCTCGCGAGCCATAGGTTCCCGACCCCTGCCCTAAGCACTGACCTATTGGCTTTTCTGGTGGGGATAGATCTTGTTTTGATGAGTAAGTTCATCCTGGACCTGAGACACCGTTCCTAATTAAAGGCTTGTCTTAATGGATATATTCCCATAAAATGTTTAGGTTTTGACAAATCCATATTTTCTGACAGAATGACACCTCGATTTAGGTCGACTTAACGCTTAAGTCAACCTTATTAGGTCGACTTAAGCCGGTGTGGATGGGGATTAGTGCCTAAATCGACCTTATTAAGTCAACTAAAAGTGCCAAACAAGGGGTGCCAAACTCATTTGCTGTGGCTGGCCAGATTTGACTGAAATGTACTTCAGGTGTCTGTACATACCATAAATTGAAATACTACAGCATTGCAGAGTACTGGGTAAGTGAAACTGCACTCTGCGATATCACCTCTCCCTGTTAGGGAGAGAGTGTGGTTTTGCAGAGCTCAATCTCACATACCCAGCCCTCAGTGGTGTTGTGAGACCTGACTCTCTTGTGGCATTGTGGAACACTGGACATGCGAGACCTCTCTCTCTCTCTCTCTCTGTGTTAGGGAGAATGTGGTTCTGTGAAGTGCAGTCAAGGGCTGGATGGAAGAGGTTCAAGGGCCACATTCAGCCTGCAGGCCACATGTTTGACACCCCTGATCTAGACCATCCCTGATAGATGTTTGTCTAACCTACTCTTTAAAACTTCCAGTGATGGAGATTCCACAACCTCTCTAGGCAATTTATTCCAATGATTCCTGACAGTGAGGAAGTTTTTCCTGATGTCCAGCCTAAACTACCCATGCTGCAATTTAAGCCTATTGCTTCTTGGCCTATCCTCAAAGGTGAAAAAAAAATTGCTCTCCCTCTTCCCTGTAATAATCTTTTATATATTTGAAAACTGTTATGTTCCCCTTAAACTTCTCTTCTCTTCTCTGGACTAAACAACCTCCCCCCCCCCCCCTTTTTTTTTCAATCTTCCCTCCGAGGTCATGCTTTGTAGACCTTTTGTCATTTTGTTGCTCTTCTCTGGACTTTCTCCAATTTGTCCACATCTTCCCTGAAATGAGGCACCCAGAACTGAACAAAATACTCCAGCTGAGGCCTAACCAGAGCAGAGCAGCGCAGAGTGGAAGAATTAAATCTCAAGTCATGCTTACAATATTCCTTTTAATTCACCCCAGAATGACATTTTCTTTTTTTTGCAACTTACATTGATGATTCATATTTAGTTTATCACCCACTATGGGTATGTCTATACTTGTAAAGTTAAGTTGACTCTGTTAAGTCAACTTAACAAGGTCAACTTTAAGTCCACAAAGTTGACCTCGTTAAGTCGACTTAACAGAGTGGCTACATTTAAGTCAGCTTAAGTTGACCTTGTTAAGTCGACTTAACAGTAGACGTAGCCATCTACACTGGCTTTAAGTCAACTTAATAAGGTTGACTTTGCGCTCCTCCCCGTCCACCAGGGGCATTGCTGGATAGCAAAAAGATCCAGGGCTGTGGCCCCCAGCCCACTCCCTGCTAGCCCCCCCCCCCCAGGCCACATCCCCAGACCCCACCCCCAGCTAGGCCCCACCCCCTGGCCAAGCCACTAGGCCCCTCCCCCAGTTCACAACCCCCCCCCCCCCACACACACACACACACAGAAACAAACCCACACCCCATGCTCCTCTCCATGCTGGGTTGCAATACAACTCCTTCGTACTCATCTGTATTAAGAACTATAACAGAAGCAATCTTTCTTAAAAAGTCAGAGCATGTCAGAAGGACACATAAAATGTGTCTCCCTGTCTGACAAGGCACAACATTCCCCATCTCCTCCAGGTTCCCGTGGCTGAATATCAGGAGCCAGGGAACTCAGCAAACAGAAGTGGGAAGGAGGGTGGTGGAGCAGGAGAGTGGGGAGAAGGGGAAGGGTGGCAGGGGAGCAGTGCAGCTGGATGGTGGGCACCAGGAAAGGCAGCACAGCAGCTGCATTTTCCCATGCTCTGTTCCAGCCCTGGGCCACACGCCTGAGCATGCCACAAGGCAGGAAACTGAAAAAGGCTCTGGCCAGGTCCCAGCTTTCAGGTGCACACAAACCAGGTGGAGGAAGTTGGGGAATTCACAAGGCAAGCAGGTAGACTGCCTGGGGCTTCCAGTGTGGTGCCATGAGCGGTGTCACACCAAACTAGCAGACCCAGCCAGCCAGGCTGCCAGCCTGTGCCTCCCCTGCAAATAGCCAAAGAGAAGACAAGAGAGTGAACTGAAGAAAAGGCAGAGAAGGCTGCTGCATTGTTCCCTACTGTCACCCCACAGTTCCTGCCAGGCTCCCAATCCCTTTCCTGGGGAGACAAAGCAGAAAGGACAACAGCCAAAACTGAGAAAGCCTGCTCTTATAGGAAAGGCAGAGTCCAAACTAAAAATGCAGCATTATTGGGCTGACAGTAATGGGGACAGAACTGAGGAGACAGGGGTGGGGGGACAGATACTGCACCAGGGGCCAAAATCACCTTTTCCAGTACCTGTCAGAGAGAGAGCAACCCTAAATTGTCACATACTCACACCCTAGGATGGGCAGGGGGAACTCAAACATCAACTCCATTTCCTCCAGTCACCCTCCACCCCCTACTTAATTGCAAACAAACAAGAAAACCAAATTTCAAAGCACAGAATAAATTGTAGGTGCACAATACGGTGCTGGTCTGCAGATTTATCTTTATAAATAAGGCCAGCATTGGCACCCCCAGCTGGGGGATGATCCACTCATCCCCCAACTGACCTCACTGCATGAGTAGGAGGGGCGATGCCCAGCCGGATTGATGGACCCAGGCCCAGAGGGGGTCCCTGGCTGGATGGGAGGGGTAACCCCACCTCACACTTGCCACCTGGGCCAGGGGAAAGCGCAGAAGGGCTGTGATCCCCAGCCCGCCCTGTCATATGTTGCATAGTGGGGTATAATCTGTATAACTTTGCTTTCTCTCCTGCCATGTAATTGTGTGGTGGTTTGATGAAAAACATGCCATGCAAGCAAGGTTCCTTTCTGAATGCTCATAAACATGCTCTGCATTATTATGGTATCATGTTTCCTGCAGCATCACATGTATGTGTATATAGATCAATCGATCTGAAACATCCCAGGTATTTCATATGGCTCTGGGTGGAGTGTCTCTCTCTCAGCATGAAAGCTGATGAGATTAGATACATGACAAAAGATAACCTAAATAAAGAGAATCACCTAACAACAAGGAGAAGGGAACAAAGAATCTCAGAGAGTCACTCCTGGAAAAAGGGAGGGGATGGAAAGCTTGATAACAAGACACTTGGAAGTGTGAAAGAGCTTATTTCTGGGGCCTCTTATACCAGAGTTGACTTTTGCTTAAGGTAATTGGTATGATGATCTGCAGTTGCAAAATGCTTACAGGGGCTAGTCTTTGCATTTGAAACTTTTACTTTAAGCCTGCATAAATAACAAGCATTAGTCCACTGTGGCTTTTTCAACACAGGCCAAAATGGAAGCACATAAAATAACATGATTTCTAGCAGGTAAAAATAAGCTTCACTCATGATCTCCCAATAGAAATCTCAAATCTTAGGATTTTTTCCCCAGGCCCTGGCATTTGCTCTCCTACCAGCCTGGGAAGTGGGAGAGAGGGGACTCCATTTGAAATCCAGCTCCCCTCAGACTTGGGGAGGGTGAAGATCCCTAAGAGGATCAAAGCTGAGGATGGGGGAGCTGTACTATGGCTTCAGGAAAGGGGGCAGCTGATGGAGGTTGGGGGACTGAACTGATCCCTGAATTAAAGGGGTTTGGCTAGGGACAGAACTGAGGGGATAGGGTTAATTACTGGGCAGGAGGTGAGGGGGGCAGAGGTGGGGGGACAGGTCCTGTACCAGGGGCCAAAATCACCTTCCAGTACCTGTGGGAGAGAGGGCAACCCTAAATTGTTACATACTCACACCCTGGGATGGGCAGGGGGGAACTCAAACACAAGAAAGTAGTTTAAAAACAACTCCGTTTCCTCCAGTCACCCTCCACCCCCTGCTTAATTAACAACAAACAAACAAGAAAACCACATTTCAAAGCACAGAATAAATTTTAGGCACATCATATGGTCATTAATAAGGTCATCATTGACACTCCTGGCTGGGGGACGATCCCCAAGCCACCCACCCCTCAGCTGACCTCACTGTACAGTCTGGTGGTGACCAGTCCCCACCTGCCACCCTGGAGAAGGGGGGGGACAATCCCAAACCTACAATTTGCTGCTGCTCTGGCTGATCACCAACCCATGGGGCAGGGGATGATCCCCAGCCTGCTCCCCAGACCCACTGGACTGACCTGGGGATTGATCCCCTGCTCCCAACACCACCACCTTCAGGTTCCCCCTCCCCACACACACAGTACTTACTGGTATTGTGTAGAAGAAGCTGCTCCTAAATAAAGCAGGGTGCAGAGGAGTCAGCTGCAGTGCTGCGTGGCTGAGCTGGTGCAGCAGGGGAGAGAGGATTTAAAGTTCCCTCTTCTCTCCCTGCTAGTGCCTGAGCTACACTGCAGCAGGCTCCTTCCCAGCTTAGCGCCGCCTCCCCTGCAAACAGGCTGTCTGCTCATGTGCCTGCTGGGGAAAATAGATCCGGGGCTCAGGCTAATCTACCTGGGGCTGATGCCCTGTGAGCCCGACAGCAACGACACCTCTGCCGTCCACACTGGCTTTAAGTCGACTTAAGAAGTCGACTTAAGTCGACCTTCAAAAGTGGTGCTATTAAGTCGACTTAAGCTGTTATTCAGTCGACTTAAGGAAGCGCTTAAGTCGACTTAATAAAAGCCCAGTGTGGACACGGCTTTGTGTAGGCCAACTTAAGCATCCTTAAGTCGATCTAAGTTACCAGTGTAGATGCACTCTATGAGGCCCCAGATCCTTTTCCACAGTACTCCTTCCTAGGCAGTCATTTCCCATTTTGTATGAGTGCAACTGATACTTCCTTCCTAAATGGAGTACTTTACATTTGTCCTTATTAAATTTCATCCTGTTTACTTCAGATCATTTCTCCAGATGTCCACATCGTTTTGAATTGTAATCCTATCTTCCAAAGCACTTGCAACACCTCCCAACTTGGTATTGTCTGCAGATTTTATAAGTGAACTCTTTGTGTCATTATCTAAATCATTGATAAAGATATTGACCAGCAATGGACACAGAACTGATTCCCTCTGGGACCCTACTTAATATGCCCTTCCAGCTTGACAGTGAGCCACTAATACCTCTCTGGGAACCATTTTTCAACCATTTATGCATCCACTTCATAGCCGCTCCACCTAGGTTGTATTTTCCTAGTTTGTTTCTAAAGCCCTGTGCTTTGACATCAGCCTAGCATGCTAGTGTTGCTGAGCCAGTAACCTTGTTGAGAACTATAACAAATACCTGAGATTTGATCCCAGCTCAGAAAACTAGATATGCTGAGTTTAGCCCAACACAACAAAGTTGCTGAGCTAGAGACCTCACTGAAGGCTGAACCATAACATCATACCAGCAAGTTAGTGGTGCTGATTCATGCCACTCTATTCCTTCACATCAGAGATGCTATCTGCAGGTGCTGCACTACTGTAGTGAGCTCACAAAGGCTGTTGGATGGACATCATCTGAGCCAGCTAGAGGGGCTCACCAAGCAATCCCACAAAGGCTAGAGTTTTGATATCATCCCAGTAAACTAGCGGTGCTGATCTTGAGAAGTCAAGGATATCTTGGCTTTCATGAAAACCCAGCAAACTAGAGATATTGAGCCAGTAATCTCAGAGAGGCCTGTTCCTTGACATCTACTAGAAAGATGAAGTATCTGAGTCATTGAGCTCACAGAAGCCCCTGCCTTTTCAGCAAGCCATTGATTCTGAGTTTCTGTGTAAGGGTTACAGCTGGAGGGTGTGTTTGAGAAAATAGCTCCCCAGCTCCTTCAGAAAGCTTCATATGAATTCAGAAGAAACATCTGACAAAAGAAGCTGAGACATTAGTGAGGAACAACATGCTCCAGGTGGTTGGGAAGATGTAATTTTTTTCTTTGACTATTTTTTTAAAAAAAAATGAAAAGATTATGCAGTAGTATCCATGCCCTACTGTACATTAGAAAAATCCAAACCTGCTTGTAAGTAGGAAGAGCACCTCTGGAAATGCCTTGGGGTCGGATTGTCTAACCATTTTTGCCCTCGCAGGAAATTCCACTGCCTGGGTACTCAGCTTTCCCATGAGTGCAGAACTGTGTGTCATCCACCTTGATGGCACCATTCCTGCCATACCCCACCTTTAATCTTGCAGTCTGGAATTCATGACTGGGAACAGGTGGTCTGGAGACAGGAGGAGGAGTGCCAAGGACAGGGCAGATGGGCTCTCAAATATGTTGGGAGTGCCAACAGACAGCGCAGTTCCACAGAGTTTGGGGTGGGTCTAACTATTGCCTCTTCTACAGAGAAGTAAATCATGTCTTCCAATGGCATGATTCAGGGAAACCACCACATGGAGCTCCTCATGGGGTTTATGCTCACTAGAACATGGACACTCCTTTAGGCTTGCAAGATATGGGCACTTCCCATTGCAGTGCGCTATATTGCACTACACTGCAGTGCCACGGGCACTTCCATAAGATTGTAAGATCCAGGGGGCCTTCATAACCCCTGTATAAAATCAGAGTAATTCCAGTGTCACTAGTGCTATTAGTGGAAGCATACACCAGTGTAAATGAGAGGAGAAATGTACTCTAAGGCTGTACCTACACTGGCAGTTTAAGTTGACTTAAAGAGCCTTAAGTCGACTTAAACAAAGCTACGTTCACACTAGGCTTTCATTAAGTCGACTTAAGAAATTCCTTAAGTGGACTTAATGAAAGCTTAAGTCGACTTAGTAAGAACCGCAAGATAGGTCGACTTAAGCTTGCTTAGGTCGATTTAACCCTTCTTTAGGTCGACCTAAGCCCAGTGTGAATATTTAAGTCCACTTTGTGAAGTCGACTTAAAGGCAGTTAGGTCGATATAACAAAGTGGACTTAGTCCACGTCATAGAATAATAGAATCATAGCATAATAGGGATAGAAGGGACCTCATGAGGTCATCTAGTCCAACCCCCTGCTAAAAAGCAGGACCACTCCCACTAAATCACCCCAGCCAGGGTTTTGTCTAACCACGCCTTAAAAATCTCCAAAGATGGAGATTCTACCACCTCCCTAGGTAACCCATTCCAATGCTTAACCATCCTCCTAGTGAGAAAGTTTTTCCTAATATCCAATGTCGACCTCCCCAGCTGTA
Source organism: Pelusios castaneus (assembly GCA_007922175.1). Taxonomy (NCBI): domain Eukaryota; kingdom Metazoa; phylum Chordata; order Testudines; family Pelomedusidae; genus Pelusios; species Pelusios castaneus. The sequence goes on along the minus strand of ML685792.1, from coordinate 14,417,626 downwards.
ATTTGAAACCATTGCTCCTTGTTCTGTCCTCTGCTACCATCGAGAACAGCCTAGCTCCCTCCTCTTTGGAGCACCCCTTCAAGTAGTTGAAGGTTGCTATCAAATCTCCCCTCAGTCTTCTCTTCTGTAGACTAAATAAGCCTAGTTCCTTCAGTCTCTCCTCATAAGTCATGTGCCCCAGCCCCCTAATCATTTTTGTTGCCCTCCGCTGGACTCTTTCTAATTTGTCCACATCCTTTCTGTAGTGGGGAGCCCAAAACTGGACACAGTACTCCAGATGCGGCCTGACCAGTGTCGAATAGAGGGGAATTATCACATCCCTCGATCTGCTGGCAATACTCCTACTGATGCAGCCTAATATGCCATTGGCCTTTTTGGCAACAAGAGCACACTGTTGGCTCATATTCATCTTCCCATCCACCATAACCCCCAGGTCCTTTTCTACAGTGCTACTACTTAGCCGATCGGTCCCCAGCCTGTAGCAATGCATGGGATTTTTCCGTCCTAAGTGTAAGACTTTGCACTTGTCTTTGTTGAACCTCATGAGGTTTCTTTCGGCCCACTGTTCCAATTTGTCCAAGTCTCCCTGGATCCTGTCCCTGCCCTCCAGAGTATCTACTATTCCCCCCAGCTTAGTGTCAGCCACAAACTTACTAAGCATGCAGTCTATTCCATCATCAAGATCATTAATGAAGATGTTGAACAGAACCGGCCCCAGGACCGACCCCTGGGGCACTCCACTCGTTACCGGTTGCCAACTAGACATCGAGCCATTGATTCCTACCCACTGAGCCCGTTGATCTAGCCAGTTTTCTATTCACCTTACAGTCCACTCGCCATACTTCCTTAACTTGCTCACGAGAGTGCTGTGAGAAACCGTATCAAAAGCCTTGCTAAAGTCAAGGTATACTACGTCAACGGCTCTTCCCGCATCCAGAAATTCAGTCATCTCATCATAGAAGGAAATCAGGTTGGTCAGGCACGATTTGCCCTTGGTGAATCCATGTTGACTGCTCCTGATCACTCTGTTTTCCTCCAAGTGTTTTAGGATGGATTCTTTGAGGACCTGCTCCATGATTTTCCCAGGGATTGAGGTGAGGGTGACTGGTCTGTAGTTCCCCGGATCCTCCTCTTTCCCTTTCTTGAAAATGGGTACTATATTTGCCTTTTTCCCAATCCTCCGAGACCTCCCCAGTTCGCTACGAGTTCTCAAAGATAATGGCCAGCGGCTCTGCAATCACTTCAGCCAACTCCCTCAGCATCCTTGGATGCAGTTCATCTGGTCCCATGGACTTGTGAACGTCCAATTTCTTTAAGTAGTCCCTAACCTGACTTTCCATCACTGAGGGCAGCTCGTTTCTCCATTCCACGTTACCCCGTGTAGTAGCCTGGGAGCTGACCCTCCCTGTGAAGACTGAAGTAAAGAAAGCATTGAGTACTTCAGCCTTTTCCGCATCATTCACCATGAGGATGCCTGCCCCATTCAGTAAGGGACCTACACCACCCCTGATCCTTTTCTTGTTGCTGATATACTTATAGAACCCCTTACTGTTATCCTTCACATCTCTTGCTAGCTGCAACTCCAATTGTCCTTTGGCCTGTCTGATTTTATCCCTGCAGACCCGAGCAATATCTTTATACGCCTCCCTTGTCATCTGTCCAAGCTTCCACTTCTTGTAAGCTTTCCTTTTATGTTTCAGCTCACCGCAGAGCTCCCTGCTAAGCCACGCTGGGCGCCGTCCACATTTGTTGTTCTTTCTGCACATCGGAATGGTATCTTCCTGTGCCTTTAATAGGGTTTCTTTAAAATACAGCCAGCTGTCTTGGACACCTTTCCCCTTCAGATCAGCCTCCCATGGCATCCTGCCCATCAGCTCCCTAAGGGAGCCAAAATCTGCTTTTCTGAAGTCCAGGGTGTGTGTTCTGCTTCTTTCCTTCCTTCCATTGATCAGGATCCTGAACTCTACCATCTCATGGTCGCTGCTGCCCAGGTTGCCATTTACTTCTACTTCCCCGATCAATTCTTCTCTGTTTGTGAGCAGTATGTCTAGAGGTGCAAGGCCCCTAGAGTTGGTTCCTCCAGCATTTCTACTAGGAAGTTGTCCTCAATATTCTCCAAAAACTTCCTGGATTTCCTGTGCACTGCTGTATTACCTTCCCAGCAGATGTCAGGATAATTGAAGTCCCTCATAAGAACCAGGGCCTGCGACGATCTGGAAACTTCTGTTAGTTGTCCATAGAACACCTCATCCACCTCCTCCTTCTGGTCTGGCAGTCTGTAGCAGACACCCACCACGACATCCCCCTTGTTGCATTCTCCCCTAAACTTAACCCACAGACTTTCAACCAGCTTGTTTCCACTTTCATAGTGGAGCTCCGAGCAGTCATACAGCTCTTTTACAGATAGCGCTACTCCTCCCTCCCTTCTTCCCTGGCTGTCCTTCCTGAACAATTTATATCCATCCATATCAGTGCTCCAGTCATGCAAGTTATCCCACCACGTTTCTGTTATTCCAATTATATCATAGTTCCTTGTCTGTGCCAGTACTACCAATTCTTCCTGCTTATTTCCCAGGCTCCTCGCATTTGTGTACAGACACTTAAAATACTGGGCCAATTGCCCTACTTTACCCTGTCAATTCTCCCTCTTGTTGCATCTTCCTCCTTGCAATTTCTCCTGGTGTCCTCCTTCCCCACTCACCTGAGGTATTATGACTTCATTAGGAAATAAAATAGAATTAGTTGATTTCCCCCCTAGTTCCAACTACTCTCTCTTTTATTCCTGCTGTTACAGCCCCAGGACCCCTCCAAGTTCCATCCCTTCCCCCAGGTCTCCCTCAGTTTCACTTACCTGTGGGCTTTGGTCACCTTCCTCCTTCAAACCTAGTTTAAAGCCCTCCTTACTAGGTTAGCCAGTCTGCTTCCAAATACGCTCTTCCCCTTCCTCGATAGGTGGAGTCCATCTCTGCCTATCAGTCCTTCTTCCTGAAATAGCACCCCATGGTCGAGGAAGCGAAAGCCCTCCAGGTAACACCATCTTCGCAGCCAGGCATTCACCTCCAGGATGCATCCGTCTTTGCTCGGGCCCCTACCCTTGACCAGAAGGATCGAGGAGACCACCACCTGTGCACCGAACTCCTTCACCCGTGCTCCCAGAGCCCTGTAGTCCCCTTTGATCTGCAGAGGATCACCTCTCGCAGTATCATTGGTTTCCACATGGATGAGTAGCGTGGGGTAGTAGTCAGAGAGATGGATGAGTCTCGACAATCCCTCCGTAACGTCTCGGATACGGGCCCCCAGCAGGCAGCATACCTCCCGAGAGGCCTTGTCAGGGCGACAGATGGGTGCCTCCGTCCCACTCAGAAGAGAGTCCCCAACCACCACAACCTGACGTTTCCTCCTTGGTGTGATGGTTGTGATCCTCCCAACCTCGGGGGTGCATGGCTTCTCCTCTTCCACCTCATCGTTCATCTGTAGCACCGCATAGCGGTTCTTTACCACAATGGAGGGTGGGATGGGAGTAAGGGTGGAGCACTGTCCGCTGCCAGAAGTAACTAGCTGCCAGTGTCCACCCTCTGCCTGAGCCATCTCATCCTTCTCCGAGGGTGTTACAGCAGTCCTTTGCCCTTGGATAGTTTCTTCATCCTTGCATGTTTCCTCATGGATGCTATCTGGGAACTTCTCCAGGGTATGGATACTCCTGAGCCTAGCCACGTCCTCCTGTAACTCCCCCACCTGCTTCCTGAGAGATTCCACCAGAAGACACCTGTCACACTGAATGATCTCCCCAGCCTGATCGTCTGAGAGCGGGAAATGCATGCCACAGTCCTTGCAAGTCCACACCAGGATCTGGGTAGAGATATCCACAGTCAGTATGTCTGTCTGGATACAGGCACAGGTGGAGGAGACAGAAGCAGTGCTGGCACAAGCGGTGTGGCTCCTCTTCACCATAGTGGCTACACAAAACACAAACTTCACAGAAACTCCCTCTCAAACTCCCCTGTTTGCAGTCCCTGGTCGCAAGCTCTCCCTGGTCGCTCAGCCACTCACTTTTAAGGCCTTCTCTGCCTAGGTCAGCCCTTGCCCCTTGTTAAGCACACAGGGGAAGGGTGATCACAAGGCTGGTTGAAGCTGATCAGGGCTGAGCAGAGAACAATGGTCCATGGACAGCACTTTGTTAAGTCGACTTAAAGTCGACCTTATTAAGTCGACTTAACAAAGTCGATCTAACTTTTTGTAGTGTAAACAGGGCCGTCCTTGGGGGGGGGGCGAACAGGGTTATCGCCCCAGGCCCCATGGTTATGTGGGCCCCGCGCTGTCCCGCTCCCAGCTGGGGGCAGTGTGGGTCCATGCTGCGGCCCTCCTGCATGGCTGCACTTCACCCTGCCCCCGCTAACTTTGGCTAAAGGCAGCAGGGTGGGAGGCTTTGCCCAGCCTCTGGCCAGGGCCGGCCCTTCCTGCCTCCGGGGCAGAGCAGACAGGCCCAGGGGCGGGGCAGTTCGCGGGGCCCAGCCTCTCTGGGCCAGGCCGGCCTGGCCTACCTCACATGGTTGGCCCCAGCCAGCGGTGGGGCCTCAGGACCCGTTCCCTAGCTGGGGCGCCGCTGGCGGCAGCCTGGGGTCCTGGCCAGAGCCGGCTTGTGGCCGCAGCTTCAGCTGGGGCCTGCTCCTGCCGGCCCCAGCTGGGGACCTGAGGGCGCACCACCGCTGGGAGCCGAGGCTTGCTGGGCTCCCAGGCAGCAGAGCAGGTCGACCCAGGCCTCCCTTCCCACCTACAGCATGGAGGTGGGGGTGGAGTGGGGCCCCCCAGACCTGTTGGCCCCGGGCTCCGCTCCCCCCTAGGGTCGGCCCTGTGTGTAGACATAGCCTAAGAGGCCAGCTCATCTTCATGGCAGATCCCAAAAGGACATTGCTTCCTTTAAAACTGAACACAGCCCTGACAGATCTCTGGCATGGTGCTTAAGGTGCTCTGGCTGTATATTCAATTTATGTGTATCACTGGCAATTTTGTAACTCCAACAAAGCTTTGGACACTCACATTACTGATGGTTGTGCAGCAGCATTCCTTTGGAACCCAACTTCAGAATTCTTCCATTCTAATAACACATCCCTACCAGTAAAGCTGCTGAAGCTGAGCCAGTGCTGATGAGGATGGATACAATTTTGAATATCCACATTTCTGATCGTGGGTTGCCAGCTGATATAGAGTAATAGCTAGCAGATAAAGATAACAGGAATAAAAAAATGCCAATCTGATTTTCTTCAGTCTTCCTCAACACCTTTGTTTCCCTTCTGTTCAATAGAGGTGGTATAACCATGGTTCTATAAATCTGCAGCTTCATAACAAGCTTGATGTCCAGCGACCATACAGAAGCCATGAAGGGCCCAAAATATGGAAGAGGTCACTAATCCATAAGCATCCACAACTTTCAATCATCCTCCACCACTGTCCTCAATACTCCACAAATATTTGACAGCTGCCACCTGCTTGATGTCATATCCAGACAGATTACTACTGCGTTGTAACCTAGAGTAAAAAGTAATAGCCAGTGACTTAATTTATCCCAATTAATAACCAGAACAATTTCCAGAGGGTGAGCCATGTTAGTCTGTATACAGCAAAAAATGAGAGTCCTGTGGCACCTTAAAAACTAACAAATTTCTTTGGGCATAAGCTTTCGTGGGCTCCAACCCATGAGATGCATCTGACAAAGTGGGTTGGAGCCCACGAAAGCTTATGCCCGAAGAAATGTGTTAGTCTTTAAGCTGCCACAGGACTCTCGTTTTTAACCAGAACAATGTGCACTGCTTCATCCTGGCCCATATCAGCCATCAGCTGCAGCAAGTCACCAACCTGAGCCAACAAAACAATATCATTGGCATATTCAAGATCTCAAAGAAGAATGGTATTCAGCTCAACACCACTGAGAGCTTACTTTTCAAGCTTATCCATCAACCAATCAGTGCCAACACTGAACAACAGTGCTGACAGAACACAGCGTTTGGAGAGATCAGAAAGTAACAGGAACTAACAGAAAGTGTAAGATGAAGGAGCCCTCCCCTCCAGAATACCTCACATTTCATTGTTCAGTTAGTCGATTTTCATACTAGACACACGCTACCACTCTCTTTGGAAAATGGGCACATTCTGACGAGATCTTGGTTCATGTTAGAACTCCTTCCTGGTGCCTTAAATGGGCAGCTAAGGATTTCCCTGGCATGGGGGAGATCTTGACTGAGGAATAACCAATGTAACCAATTCTACCCTGCCCTCTCCTTAGCACTCCAAGCACAGAGGGCATGGCAAGAGTTGAACGTGGTTTGGCTGGAGTGTAGATTCACACCAAGTAAATGAAAGCAGAAGTTTACCCTGAGGATTCGGGTCATCGTCATCATGGCAACTCCCAAAAGGACATGGCCTCTTTGCAAACTGAGCATCACCTGAGATCCCCAGGAGGCACAATAGCCTCTGAGAGGCTGTTAATAATCCTTATAAATTCTCATGTCACGTACACATGTTTTCCACTGATGTAAATCCATTGCCATAAGTGGAACTGGTTCTGAATTCCACGAACATAAGTGAGAGGAGAATCAGGCCCATATGTGATTCAAAGTTCACAGAATAATTGTGCTCTTTCTTGAATGAATGATTGCTTCCTACTGTTTACTAATTGTAAATAATTTAAAATTAATTTAAAAAGTGATGACCTCAGGAATCCAAGAATCCTGAAGCTGTCAGTAACAAAGCAGCCCACCAGCACATTGCTTCACTCAGATGATCATGTTTTTTAGTGTTTGCATCATGGATTAAACTCACTATAATGCATGAAAATAATTTATCTTCTCATTTATTTAGTCAGATGGTCCATTAAATAACAGAGAATCAAGCCACTTACTAAGCCCGGTGGCATTCTTTGTTGCTGACAGCACTGTTACAATGGCTCTGAATCAACACAATGAAATGGAATTAATTTATTTAAAAGCATTATAATAGGTCTGGTCATGATTCAAGCCATTATGTGGTGGAAGTGAATAACCCTCTAGTTTTTTTAAAGAGCAGATTTAGTTTAAAATATGACAATTACAGTTACAAAGGTGCTGATAGAGATTGAAGCACTTTTCTCTGGGCAACTAAACTGATTGAAGTCTTAAATTCTGATCCGAATGCCACTAAACTCAGTGGACTATGGTGAGGAGGGCAATATGAAAACCTATATAGGCTAGAAATAGAACTGAATGGAAAGACTCCCTGGCTACGTCTACACTTGTAAAGTTAAGTTGACTCTGTTAAGTTGACTTAACAGAGTGGCTACACTTTAAGTCGACTTAAGTCAACCTTGTTAAGTCGACTTAACAGTAGACATAGCTATCGACGCTCGCTTTAAGTTGACTTAATAAGGTTGACTTAGCGCTATTCCCCATCCACACTGGCTTTAAATCAACTTAAGAAGTCAACTTAAAACTTAAGTCGACCTTCAGAGTTGGTGTTATTAAGTCGACTTAAGGAAGCACTTAAGTTAACTTAATAAAAACCCAGTGTAGACGCACCCCCTTTGACTTCATTCATCTCTGGATTGGCTTTAGAATTACATGGTTATTATTGGCTTATACATTTTACTGTACACTAATTTAAAATTAAGATAGCAAGTTAAACATTTTAAACATCATGGAACATTGATCCATCAATGGCTATTAGCCAAGATGGTTGGGTATGCATCTCATGCTTGGGGTGACCCCCAAGCCCAAGTCTTCCAAAAGCCAGGCAGGGGTGGCTCACTCCAGCTGCCCTTTTCTGTCCACTCCCCCTCAAGCTTTGGTACAGGAAAACTGTCAGAAGACAGGATACTGAACTAGATAGGCTATTGGTCTGACCCAGTATGGCTGTACTTACGTTCTAAGATGTTTTGACCCTCTCTTTGGTGGCTATAGCAGTGATCTGGGGGAGAGTGATACGTCTAAGTCATTCCAAGAATATGAATGTTCAACACTTCAGATCTTATGTAGTCTTTTATACTTAACATGGTGACATGTTGAAAATGTGCTGGGGATCGAAGAGGTCATGACTGGAGTGCTTTGGGCTCCCAAGTTCCCCATAGCTCCTGGCTATGGCAAACTGGTGGGTGGTGAGTAGGGGATCATGCCCCAAGCACTAGCCTTTTGGAGGGCACCAGCCAAGTCCTCCTTGGAGGAATCGCCCCCAGCTCACATCACTGCATTGACCAGGTATAGTGCCAAAACCCACTCCACCTTCTGTCCTCTCCACTTCCACACTGGGTGCAACAAGGGAGTCACAGGCCTGGTCAGCATAACTGCCAGGGATGTCAGCGGGGGGCGACTCCTCCAAGGAAAGCCCAGCTCATGCTCCCTTCAGGCCAGTGCCCAGGGACATGCCCTCTCAATACATCCCTGTGATAGCACCTGCCATCCCTACTGTGGGAGAGGTGGGGAGGAAGAACAGGAAATGGGGCTGCAGATGCCACCAAAAGGTGCTGCTGCCAGCAAGGGGGCATAAATACATGTATTGACCCCTGGGCACTGATAAGCCACGATACACTACTGTAGCTGTCTATTTTAGGGTTTTATGCTGCCACCGCCACAGTATCTGAGTGCTTTCTATATAAAATCAATAAAAATAGTCATGTTCCTAATGGACTTCATTGAGCCTCTGGCATCCTCTCTTTCGGGGTAAATTTTTTTCTTGGGACAGAGGGTTTTTCCTTTTTTTTTTTTTTAAAAAAAAAAAGCCTTTATTAATTTCTTTGCTTTTTATTCTTTCATTTTGTTTTATTTTTCATTGGTAGGATTTTTTGACAAAGGGGAGCTAGTGTTACCTACAAGCGTTTTATAAGGTTTGAATTTATTCAGTAATTAAAGAGACCTCAGAATAAATCAGCTTGATTTGATTTATTTAGTATTTAGTTAAGTAGCCAGCACATGACAGAAAGAAGTATACATCACTACAACTTGGAACAGCGCATTCACTGCACCTGGAGAAACTGAGTTTGCACTCTTATCTGGTTCTGCTCTTAGCTGAGACTTCAATAATCTTCAAGAGGACTTGATTTCATCCTCAGTTTTTCTTCTTTTTCTCATATAATCACATTATATTTTTAGCACATTTTTTAGATACATTTCTAATTACACAATCAGACATCTGTTATTTATTTACATCTTTTCGGTAAGTCCATCAAAGTGTGCTAACGTAAGCGTCTGTTTCTTTTTCGTAAGGACATTGCTAAAAATTATATTCCTTACTTAGCAAGTCTTGTAAAGGGAATATCTTTCTGGTAATTCTTAGCAAACTAGTATTTTCTCTTCTTGGTATGACCCCAAAAGCACCATGGGAGTTTGGTTCATAGCTCAACACTAGTATTATGACATTTTTATTGTGGAAAGACTGATTGGAAGAGGAAGCATATGCAGCATTTCCTAAAGACAGTCAGACTCTGGAAGTTAGGTTCATAGCTGGATAACTATGAGCAAGAAAGCTTTGTCCCCTGATCTTGGCTTTGTGAGTTGCATCGTCCCAAAGAAGCACAGCTGTCTTAGTGATTCATAGTTTAAAATTCAATCTTTGATGTAGCTGAGACTTGATCAATGGCTTGTTTTAAAGATTAGGATGAAAGCTTTAAACTGGCATCAGAAGCTAACTAGGAGCCAGTGGAAAGACCTGAGTACAGGCCTGATGTGCTCATAGTGGTCTGAAATCATAGAGAAGGTGGACAGTCCTATGCTGTACCAACTGGAGCCTGGTCATTGTCTTCACATTCAGCTTTAGGTGCAGTGAACTACAGTAATCTATTCTAGAGGTGATCGATGCATGGATCACTGTGGCATTTTTAGATATTGATGCTACCTGGTCATCAAAGTTTAGTGGTGTATCAAACTGGACGCTGCAGTTTGTATGACGTTGAAAGATGGGACTGAATGTCTTCAAAGGAAAGTGGAGACAGTGTCTTGGCAAGTTTATTGAAGTGTTTCCTTTTTCCAGCTAATGTCACTTCACAATTTTGTCTGGAGTCAGCTTCGATCAGCTGCTTTTCATCCAGGAGCTGATTCCTTGGAAGCATTCTGACATTTGAGAAGTGGTGATGTTGGTTTCATCAGCTGAGAATGAGATGTATTGTTGACTGTTATTGGTATGTTTGGGGCATCTGAGCCCAATGGCTATGTCTACTCTTACAAAGCTAAGTTGACTTTTGTTAAGCTGACTTAACAAGGTCGACTTTAAGTCGACTTAAATTCGACCTTGTTAAGTCGACTTAACAAATTGACTACACTTTAAGTCGACTTTATTAAATCGATTTAACAGCAGAGAGAGCTGTTATATTGGCTTTAAATCAACTTAATAAAGTTGATTTAGCATTAATCCCCGTCTACACTGTCCTTAAGTCAATTTAAGGAGTCCACTTAAGGCTTAATTTGACCTAAAAGTAGGTGTTATTAAGTCGACTTAAGAAAAGCCTAGTGTGGATGCAACTTTGTTTAGGTCGACTTAAGCGTCCTTAAGTCGCCCTAACTTGCCAGTGTAGATGCATCTAATGTGTCTTTTTCTTTCTCTGAGTGGTCTCATGTAGATATAATATGGAACCCCACTTTTTCACAAATACAGATACACTGGTGCACATTTTTCTAACAGGGACAGGGTTTCAGAGCAACCCTGATTCTGCACTAACTTATTTATCAGGTTAAGGTGCATTGGTGCAAGGCCCATTTATACCACATCACTGTGTTTTCACTACCATCGTCATTGGTGTTGCTACAATGGTGCAAATTTCTCTAATGTAAAAACGACCTTAAAGCCACATTGAAGCTGGTCCAAGTTACACAGAGGCTGAATCAGTTCCTGGCATGCCTTGGAATCGGAAGAGTGCAAAGAAGGATTAAGGCAACTTTTTTCCCATCCGAAAGCTAGGCTGAATTGGACTCTAGCACAGCTAAGGATCTGGGCCATTCTGTGTAATATAAATGAGTATTATGGCTGCAAAAAAATAAAAGTTAAGGAACCAAACTCAAAGCCTAGGATGAAAGCCACGATCACATCTTTAAGTGAAAAATCTTCACATGAAAGAATAACATATAGCTTACAAGGAACATAACAATGAGATTGTATGTAGGTACACTTCCTGCCACTTATTAAAATAGTTGATATATTTAAATTATAACTCTCCTCCTCTCACAGCAATCTTTCTTTCCTTCTCTTACTGTTATCTCTTCTTCTACACTTTAGTTTTAGTAATATTTTTACTGAATATTATATTATATCGTGCAACACAGAAGATACTAGTCTTTGGCTTTTTCTTATTGTTTCTATTGTAATTTTGTTTTATTTTTTAAAAAAATATCTCAGAGATATTTTGAAATATTGTAGATCACCTTCACAATTACCATTTGCACTTTTTTTGAAGAAGCTGAAGCTCTGTTATTATAGTCCCGGGAAGTATGTGTAGTTGCTTTCAATTCAATATATGGAGCTTCTTCACCACCATGTATTAAAATTGGTTTATTTGCCACTCAGCAGTCCCATAAGAGATCAACTCTTCTATCTTTTGAAATTTACATTTGTGTTCTAAGAGAAACAAGCATGGCTTTATGCTTGAAGGTTACAGACTTTCTCTCTAAGAATCTTGTAGAATTTAGAAAATGACTCATACATCAGAGATTCTGGTTATGCAGCCCAATATACCCTGATGCATAATCTTTTAGGTTAGGAATAGTTTAGTAGCCTTTTGGGATTAAGATACAGTGAATTTCCCAAAGAGGAAGGAGTTCACAGAGAACATAAATATTTGGTACCTCTTTGATTACTGTTGATGAAAGAGATTAACTATTCAAAATAACAGACTTAATCTGAACTACTTTCTGTTCTGCCCCAGATGTAGCCAACTCATATCTTCCTAAATCAGAGCAAGTTGTTTCTCAAACTTGATTATTTGAGAAACTGGATAAAGTAAGACAAATTCTGTAATCCACTGTTTCCAGGTCATCCAACTGTGGTCAATGTAGTTGCATTTGTGTAATTGGGACAGAATTGTTCCACAATATGCCTCTGTAAGCTAATCAGATGTAGGAAAATGTTTCGTTCTTTTATACTTTGAAGATGAGTTGTGCATATTACTTAACAATGAGTTTAAAGGCTTGCCTATTTTACGGCTTTTTCCACTGCTGTAGATACACTGATGTACTGCACTACTGCAACTCCAAAGGATGGACATGCTGCACTTGTGTGAAAAGTGACTTACAGTGTGGCTTACTCCCATTAGCTGCATTGATGCAAGTCACTTTTTACGCTGATGCAGCATGCCTACACTGTAGTCTGGTCTACACTGCATGGCTTCATCAATTCCAGATACATGAATTATGGCTGTTGAAGGACTGTGCTTCAAGTAGCCATGCTGTCTTCACTACACTATGTCACCCTTCCCGTGACCCACTCATTTGATGCCATTGCATCAATGGTTGTGGTGCCAGCAGAGGTGCCCAATGTAGACATGTGCTAAGGAGTTGTATGGGCCCATCTACATCTACATCTGTTAATGCAAAAAGCCTCGCTGTGGACAAGCCCTAAAAATATGATCAGCACAAGATCTGATCTGGTCTTCTAACCTTCAAGTCTGTGTCTATACTGCAGTAAGGCTTCTGGCCTCTCATGAGGGATTCATCTCAAGGGAGACGTGGCAATATTACCTGTCTCAAGGTTTCTTATGAGAGGCATTTTTAAATTCATACTCACTCCCTCTGCAGGACAAAGTGTGTTCAGGCATTGAATTAACACACCTTCCAGAGTTATGCTCTTCCCAGGCAATGCACACTCCTTTTGGGGACTATGTGGAAAGCTTCTGACATTAGCATTGGGAAAATTGCACTGACTTGGTCCTGCTGCAGTCTGGAACTTCTGCCAGGAGTTAGGATGGCATAAAACTGATGTAAGCCCTGGGTGAATGTAGCCCATGCTGATGGCTGAGGTCCTAACAGGAAAACAGCTTTACTTTCAAACACTCCTAAAGGGGTAAGGGGTAAGCAACTGTTGATGTATTCCTGCTAATAAATCTCCTTTTCAGCATCAGAAGGGCTTAAATATTTAACAAGCTTCACACAAACAGAATGCAGACAAAGCAAACAGTCAGACAGACCCTGCTATTATGGATTGACCTGGATCAGCTTTCAGCCCCCTGTCTAATACCATACGTCAGGTGCAGCATTGGCTGTCTCCCAGCAGGATGCACATGCTGTCAATTCTGAGTGCTCTAACATCATCACTGGCAGCTAAAATCCTTATGAAAATACAGCTGTCAGATGAAAAGATCACAGTATGAGTAATAGAGACGTACTTCAGACTAACCGCTAGAGAGGCTTAGTCATCAGATCTGGGGTTAAACTGAGGGTGTGTGGATCCACACTTTTCATTTGGATAAATCTCTGATAAAGACAGAAAGCTTGATTAAAATTCCTTTAGGAGAGACAATGAGTAAGAAGATGAATCTGTGTCGGCCCCTTCTCCCCCCCATTTCCATTTCTTATTTCTATTTTCCAGATTTCTGTGTCTGATTCATCAAGAATTTTTCTCATTTCTCTTTGGTGGTGGTGGTGGGGTTTGGATTGGCTTTGTTTTCTTTCAGAATTTGCAACTAACCCTCCTCCTGTTTGGAGCCCTCAAACAGCAAAGCATTTAAGTATGTGTTTTATTTAATTTAAAGCACACGAACAATTCCACTGAAATCATTGGGAATATTCACATTTTCACACTTAAAATCATGGTTCAGGCCTGGATTCGGCAGACGAACCCTAACCAGCAAAGCTTTTTAGCACCTATTTAACTTCAGGCCTGTGTTTAAGTGCCGTTGAAGTAACCATGGATATATTTAAACATTCACTTAAATGCTTTGCTGAACTGGGAACTAGCAGATCAGGGCTTAATTTTGCTTTTATCTCTGTCTATTGCCCTGTTATTACTATTTTAGTTATGTTTTTATTGTTTTATAGTGGTGCCTGGAATCCCTGTCAGGATCAGGGACCACTGTAGAAGATGCTGTGCAAACATAAAATATGAAACAGTTCCTAAGGACAAGAGATAAAAGGGGTGCAGAGTGGAGTAGGGAAAAGATAGATTACAATGGTGACATTAATAAGAATATAAGGCAATGTCTACATTTGTCAAAATAAGTCGACTTTCTTAAGTCGACTTAGCATGTCCACACTACAAAATTAAGTCGACTTAAAGGGGACCCTGCCAAATCGACTTAGAGCATCCACACTGGACGACTAAGTTGACTTCTAGGGGCTAGGTGGACCTGGGACTGGTCCACAGTGGCGGGGGGGGGCAACCCCTTGCCAAGTGCCAGTGGGCTCGGCATTTGTCCCATTGAACCTGGGCACAATGGGGGCTGAGCAGGACAGGGACACTGGCAGGGCATAGGAGCAGGGTGGGCAGGGCTGTGTCCTGCTCTGTGGGGGGGCACACCAGGCTCTGGCTGTGCCAGCCATCCTGGCAGGGAGGGCAGTGGGGAAGCCCTGGGGGTCCTTTAAGTCAACTTAAAGTTGACTTAGGGCTAATCTGCGCCACATTGGCTAAGTCGACTAAGTGGGGCCATGCTAGTTCGAATTAAGTTAATTTGAACTAGCTAAAATTACAACAGAGTCTTGTGGCACTTTTAAAGACTAACAGATTTATTAATCGCATGACATACACTCATGACATACACTCCCCTGCATTTAATTTCTTCCCACTCTGTAACTTTCCTATCTTCAAAGCGTCTGACGAAGTGGGATTTTCTCCCACGAAAGCTCATGCGATTAATAAATCTGTTAGTCTTTAAAAGTGCCACAAGACTCTGTTGTCTTTCTACAATAGACTAACACGGCTACCCCTTTGGAATTTAGCTAAAATTAGTTTGAATTAGTTCAAATTAATTAATTCCAACTAACTTTGGTAAGTGTAGACATAGCCCTTGTGTCTTCCCAATCCCTTATCACCAAACTCCATGTTCCACTTTTCTTTCCATTCTCCCTTCCATTTCCTCTATCACATTGTCACAAATTCCAACCCCTTTTCCAAATTTCAGTCCCTGCTCCAGAGCATGGAAGCACCAAGACTTTTCAAGAAAAGGTCATCAGAATTTTTAATATTGGAAAATTAATATATTACACACACACACACACACACACACACACACACACACACACACACACACACACACAC
>ML685792.1:14353583-14393496 GCA_007922175.1 Pelusios castaneus | reverse complement strand
GGTGATGGGGGTGCTGAGGAGGGGTGGGGGCCGGTGATGGGGGCTCTGATGAGGGAGCGGGGAGCTGGGGGGCGCTGAGGAGGGGTGGGGGGCCGGTGATGGGGGCTCTGATGAGGGAGTGGGGAGCTGGAGGGCGCTGAGGAGGGGTGGGGGGCCGGTGATGGGGGCGCTGAGGAGGGAGTGGGGGCAGGTGATGGGGGCTCTGATGAGGGAGTGAGGAGCTGGGGGGCGCTGAGGAGGATGTGGGGGGCAGGTGATGGGGGGGTGACGGATTCTGCCCCGGTGTGAGAGCTGCAGGAGGCGCCACATTCACCAGAGGCCGCCTGGCTGCGTGGACCGGCCGAGCCAATGTGGGCAGCCGGGGTGTAACGAGGAAGGTGCGTGTCCGGGTCCCTCGGCGTCTCCGAGCTCATTGCTCTCGCCTCCCTGGGGGCAGCCTGGAGTCTGCAATGCCGGGAGTGCAGAAAGCCCCCCCTCAAGGGGTCCATTGGGACGGGGAGTTCCCAGGGGCCCGGTGAAAGCGTGCTACTCACTGGCTCTCCGCGGTGGCTGCACAGAGCAGCTCCCACATGGTCTGACCTGGAGCCAGGACAGAGAATCCCCGATGGTGCTGTCGAGCCAGGAGAAGGTGGCTTGATTGCTCTTATGGCTCCAGCCACCGCCTAGGACCTGCCTTCCTCCCCCCCACCCCCTCCATCCAGCTGGGTCCTCTGTACCAGGGACGGACCCTGCAGCTGGAATGGAGGGGCTGATTCTTCGGCCGCTGCCCACGTTGGGATCCAGTCCATCTATATAACTAAACCACAGTTGTATATATGCACGGTGGGATGTGGACGCAGCTCCTGCGCGCATATATATAACTGACACAGTTGTGCGCACGCAGCAGCTGAATCCACGTGCATAAGCCTGTGGATTAGATAGCTCACGTGCACGGCTGCCCGCCCTCCCTCCCACCCAGCGGTGATTACCATTTTTCAATTTGCGATTCTTTAGAGAATCGGGGCTTTACTGGTTATGATATAAGCAGTAGATTTTTCTGCTCTTTTGCAAGGCATTTGCAGTCCAGAAATCAGTCAATATTGTTATTGTGGTTGGCCTTAAAAGTAAGACACAGCTGGATGTGGGTGAAACTTGATTGTTAAATATCTTAGGGTTTTCCTTTCTCTACAGTGAACAATTGTTATCAGAACTAACTTCAATTTTGGATTTGCAAATAAAATTGGAGAAACAATCCCCCCCTCCCCCCAGCTATTGAGTTTATTTGCTTAAGCAGTTTGCAGAGTCTTTATTTATAGTTAAACTAATTGACGGCATCCATATGCACACACATGCTAAATAAAATAATGGATGGATTACAGTTCCACCCAAAAGCAAACTTCAGTCACACGAGATCCTGTTAACAATCTACTAGTCTTTTATTAGGTTTTGAAATGTTATATGAACTATGTTCATTAATTTAAACTAGCATCAGTTGCCTTATGCCTTATTTGAAATGTAAGGCTAACAAAGATTTTTTAAGTTAAAAATCAGCTTACATGATAGTAATTAATAATACAGGTATCTGTGCATAGCATTTTTCATCCAAGGATACTAAGCTTTTTGAAAATGTGAAGGGCTGGGTCAGTGGTTCTCAACCTATTTACCATGCTCGGCCACATATGCCCATCTCTGTGTGTTATGTGGGCCACATCCACACAATATATATATTAGCTGCGTAGCTTTGAGGGTGTCACATGGGCTGCAGTTGTGTGCTGAGTAGGGTGCAAACGGCCCAAGGGTTGACAAGCACAGAGCTAGGTTGTGGCTATCGACCAATGGTTCCCAACCTGGCATGCAGACCCCCTTGGGGGACACCAAAGATTTCAGGGGGTCTATGAGGCTTCAGTAATATTGAGTTAATTTAGCCCTCCATGTCCTGCACCAGCTAGACTGGAGGAGCAGGCATGAGCTCCACACCACTTCCCTTCTCCGAACCCCAAGCCTTCCAGGTGCCTGGTCAGAGTGGAGGATCAGCCCCCCGCCCAAACCAGCCAGGAGCTCAGCTGGAGCAAAGCAGTCCTGTGCCAACGGGGGCCTGGAGCAACCCTGGCCAGTCTGCCAGCATCCACCGCCTCTATTACCCTCCGTCCAAGAAGAGGCAGAGCCACACACAGCCTGTGGTGGCAACTGTGCCAGGGAAGGATTTGGTTCTTACTTAGATATGAGTAATTTATTATTATTATTATTATTTCTGTAATTTAGAGGTGTATTATTATATGTGTTTATAGGGGTTATATGTGTTTATGGCCAGGTTGGTGGGGGGGCTTTTTATCTATTGTTAACTAGCTGGGCTTTCACTCAAAAAAGTTGAGAACCACTGATATAGACAGTTGTTTGCAAGGGATGGTACATAAGCTGCACCATGAATAGTCCTGGAAGGCACCATGTCGCAGAGACTCCTCTGCTTTCCAGAGAGGAAAGACGTTACTGCAGCCCTTGGAAGGGGCTGCTTCCTTTCCCCTCACGCCTATCCAATTACTCCAGCTAGTATGTGTAGCAGTGACAGACAGAACCAAGTTTTCACCCATTCTCTGCCCTTCCTGTGCCTTCGTCCCCTACTTGCTGGCACGTGAAGAATATTTGGCAAGCAGGGACTGTGCTCAGCGACTGCTCTGGCAGAATGGCTCCAAACAATTGCATTCTTGCAGACTACTGTTCAGACTTCTTGGAATAAGACAACCTCTGAGAAATTATCACGGTGATCATAAAAGACCAATCAATGAAGTATTTCAACAGGCGTGGTATCACAAACTGTTTTACTTTAAAAGTTCCAAAGGAGTAGCCGTGCTAATCTAGTTCAGCAAAACAAACAAGGGCTATGTCTACACTAGAAAAAGTTAGGTCGACTTTGTTAAGTTGACTTGATAAGGTTGACTTT
Source organism: Pelusios castaneus (assembly GCA_007922175.1). NCBI lineage: Eukaryota > Metazoa > Chordata > Testudines > Pelomedusidae > Pelusios > Pelusios castaneus. The sequence continues at coordinate 14,390,579 of ML685792.1, read as the reverse complement.
AAGTCGACTTAAAGTTGACTTTATTAAGGCGACTTAACAAAGTGGTGTCCATGGACATGGACTTAGTCCACTTTGTTAAGTCGACCTAACTGCCCTTAGGTCAACTTAACAAAGTAGACTTAAGCATCCACACTGTGCTTAGGTCGACCTAAAGAAGGGTTAGGTTGACCTAAAGAAGGGTTACGTCGACCTAAGGAGGGTTAGCTCAACCTACCCGGCGGTTCTTATTAAGTCGACTTAAGCTTTCATTAAGTCAACTTAAGGAATTTCTTAAGTCGACTTAATGAAAGCCTGGTGTGGTCAGGGACTAAGTTAGGTTGATTTAAGCCTCCTTAAAGCCTCCTTTTAAAGACTAACAAATTTATTTATCATGTGAGCTTTCGTGGGAGAAAATCCCACTTTGCCAGACGCTTTGAAGATGTGTTCTATACTCAATGTATCAACAAAGCATTGCTGTATGGATTAATGTTTAACCATTAAGAGTTAAGTGTGGCCAGAGATGGTCCTTGTAGTGATAAATTAGTTAGTTAGCATTGATTTATTTATTCAAAATAAGATCAGGCATGCAAAAGGATTTTCCTTTGTTCTGAGCAATATATAAGAGGTGAGTTTTAGTGAGTTAGTCAGAAATGAAATTAAGTAGGCTGCCTCACATCTCCAGTTTCAGATCTGGTACATATACTTCCTTCTCTGTATTTTGTATAGTGCTGTATTAAGTATTGCTTTATTGTTTTACTCAAATAAAACTTCAACTGAGTTTGACATCATCATGACTTCTTAAATCAGAACACACAACTAACTGTTATCTTGTGTTACATGTACATGATGAGAACTGTAATAGAGTTTTAAATATGAAAGCTGGTTGTGGTAATTATGTTTAATTTTGGTATCTCTAATAGAGCTAAACAGATTTCATGACAATTATTTACCCAAGAGGGAGAAGTATAATAAGACAATAGAGTAATTGTGAACCGGAAATCAAAATCCCACTAGACCCCTATCTGAATTTTAGGTGCCTTTAAATACCTTTACAATTCTGGCCCTTATTTCACAAGTAATCTGATTGATTTCATTGAGATTATTTGTGGAGACAGGTACTGTTCAGTGGGTCAAATTGTGAAAGCTTAGCTATCATTGGTGACTCTCATGAGCAGTCCTATTCATTTCACTGAGACTGCTTAAGTAAGGATGAAACTTTTAAAAGTGCTCAACATTAGTCTAACTAAATGGTAGTTTACCAGTGACTTCAACTGGAGCAGAATTAGACCAATCCTGTACATTTTGGAAAATCTCTCTCTGAATACTAATCTATGTAATCTCTGGAAATATGGCCTGGTATGAGTAAGGGTATCTAGCCTATAAATAAAAATCTGATACCAAATCATTTCCAAATAGAAAAAAAAAGGCTACATTTGTTTAAAAGGCTACAATTGCTGGGTAATTTCTTTGCAATTAATAATTTAATCAGCTTTACTGTCATACATTAGTGGTGAATGTGTCAAAGTCACGTATAAATGTTTCTTTATGGTTTATGTCAATAGTTTTATTTTAAAGAAGGGTGTATATTTGTCTGTGATTTACAGTTTTAATCACCATGATGAAGTATTCAAGGGTGGATCACAAATTGCTCATCTCTGTTTGGTTGGGAAACCTTATTCAGTGCAAACAAAGCTGTATAGTCCAGGCTATTCTTGGGCTAATAGTATTTAACATCCCTAATTAAAAACTTCAGATAAGACAACCTTTTGACATTTGTGTGGCTTTGCCAACCAGAGCATGGAAATTTCTAATTTTCTCTTTACAAAATGACTGCATATTTTTCAAGGGGCAATGTAAGACAAAACAACTGTTTTGTGTCTGACAGAAAGACTGGAGAGCCAAATGATTTCACATCATTGGGGCAGCAAAACCTCTCTTCTCCCTCCAAGATCAAACACACTGCAAAATGCACTAAGAACCCACCACATGTCCAGGATAAAAAAAGAACTATAACTTTGGTGTGGTTTGATTATGCAAAATTTAAATGACTATTGTTTGGGTGTTGCTATTCAATGGGCCTGAATGTAGATCCCATTTTAAATAAATTCCCTTAGGCGTCTGCAAGTTCAGAAAATTAAGATGTTCAAAACTGGATCTGGTTCTGATTTTGTGAAACCTAGAATCCAAGCCCCCTTTATTCAAATTTTCATTGGACTTGAGATAAATGGGTCTTTATCCATTATACTTACATATAATTGGATGTGGGAAGTAATTATGCCATACATAGTTTTAAAGGTGATATAAATACCTTAAGTGACTTTTGAACTTTTGTGTTAAGTTAGTATATGTCTTCTATCTTATATGTTTTCAACATAAAGAGAAAAAAATAAAGTTGAATCAAATAGGAAAGAATATGTCAGATGCTGGAACTACTCATCAGATAAGAATAGATAATGTTAGATTGATTGTTATACAAACCAATGATAATAACCAATGGCTATTATGTAGGTTTTTGAGGTTAGGTCTAGATTTAAAAGGTCAAAAAGTCTGGGCTCAGTTCCTTTTGCTTCAATTGAGTCATTTTAATTTACACCAACCAACTATCTGGCACAAACTAATGTTACATGTTATTTTGACAATAAGAATTTTATTCTAAGGCTCTAGGTTTCTTGAAAAATTAAAATGAGAAAATCGAAAATACAAGAAACAAAAGGAAAAATTATCATCACCTGGCTGAACAAGTAACATTCCCCCACACAAGGCACATATTTCTGTTTCACGTCTGGCTGTAATACTGAACGGTAACCCCTAAGAAAAGGATTCAGAGTACCTCTTAAAAATAAACAAGATAAGGTATCGTATAAACACAGAGTAAAAGTCTATTACTAGGACACTTTCAATCTTGTTTTCAAGGTTTTTTCCATATTGCTCCTTATTTACATCCTATGTTAGTAGATTTTGGCCTAAATGTCTAATTGCACAACAATGCTTCTGATTCTCTAATGCTATGCACCTCATTAAAGTCATTTACAGCCATGCATAATAGCTGTAAAACAGTACTACTCCCATTAAAATTTATAGACATCTGTAATTCCATTTAACTCAATGGAATAATAGTGTCTTTAAGCTGAAGTAATGAAGCAGTGCATCTGGCCTACTTTGCACAAGTATAAATGAGTGCACAATGGAGAAGTGGACCGTAGGGTATCAGAGAGAAAGGTCAACTTTGCCACTTCCGAGCACATCATGGAACACTACAGATTAGCTAGAACAATATGTTCAGCAGTAGTGGACATGTAGACGTATCTTGTTCAAATGTCTAAACAAGTCTAAAGTATATTTATCTAAAACATTTAACCGGTTTGAGCTGGCACAAAAACTAGATGGCATTTTCCTTGTCCACATACAGATGTATTTACATTAATTATAGCTACTGGCACAGAGTAAATTAATGTGTTATGGGCAGGAAGTCCAGGGTTTTTTCTTTTCTTTATTCCATTTTCCAGGGTTTCTGAACCATGAAGATGTAAATCAGGGATGTTTAAACAATGTATTACTGACTCTTCAGATGCAATTTCATCATACATCCTGGATATATTGATAGGGATCATATACCGTGGTATAACAGAAAGGCTATCATGTTGATCTTATGACAAACAAAGGCCCATCTGAACATCCTTTGGAATTCAGCCAAAAATCCATTAGAATAAAGTTAGAAGATGTTATTCTGTTCCTTTTAGTATAATAAAATAGTCCAGCAAGTGCCCGCATTAGGAATCTGTGTTCTTCACATTACATGGAATTGTTGTGATAGCAGAGTTATGCTAACCACACTTAATGGAACGTAAAAGGGAGCCAAGATGAAATGCAGTAATATGCACAGTGTTATAAGTGGAAGCATTATGATTAAAGGAAACTGTTTCAATTTAGAATTATAAGCAGGGATTTTGGAAAAAGCCTAAGAGAGTTAGAGGCCCAATTCCCACAGAAACTCAGCACCTAACTTCCTTAGGGTCCTTTGACTCTCTCAGTTCTAATAAACTACATCTAATAAATACTCCACTTCCATACATCCTCAGCCACATGATTTTCCTTCGGCCCACCTGGAAGTTACACACATACTTGTGATTATTCCCCGCCCCCTACATACATCACAGATACGATCTTCCAGCTGCTCCCACTCACTCATTGGCAAAATAGTCCTCACAGCTCATCCTAACAATGAACACAAAAATACATTCATGCACATGACAAGAATGATTACATGTACATGGCGCTGACTCCTGCCTCTGTCTGCCAGTTCTATGCTCATAAATTAGAAGGAGACTGCAAATGATAGGAATCAATCTCTAATATGCTCACTGAGCAGGAATATCATCCAGTACACAATTCTACTGGCTCAAAAAAAAAATCTCACAGTAAACAGGTAAAATAGATAACTGTTACACTGTTATGTTACACTTGCCAGCTATATAACCATATCAATTATTCTGACCAACACAATATACTGGATTGTGTGTTGGCTTTTGTCCAGTTCATCAGGGTTTTAAAGAATGACAAAGCACTACTTTTGAAGATTGACAGGAGTTTTTCCCTAAATAAAAAGATTACATTTTTAGAAGGATGATTCAAAAGGCACAAAACCAGAGCCCAGAAACGTTAGTACTGTCTCTTTATATATAAATGAATTCACATTTTGAAAATGATAAATCATTAATATTGAAGATAATAGTTGTAGAAAGGATTTACAGGTTCCATCTATGATGAATACAATAATAGGTGCTGGCATATTTCTATTAATGTACAACATACACATACAGAGCCAGAGTCAACACACTATGGCTATGTCTACACTTACAAAAGCTAGTTCGAATTAGTTAGTTCAAATTAACTAATTCGAACTAATTTTAGTTCAAATTAACTTAATTCAAACTAGCATGGCCCCATTAGAATGCTAGTTCGAACTAGCCCTGGCCATGCAGGGCACTTGCTTAGTTCAAATTAGTCAGTTTCATGAAGGTCAATCTGCCGATTAGTTCGAACTAAGCTGTTAGTTCGAACTAATATGGCTACATTGATTGAATTCAAACTAACTATTTCGAATCAAGGGTTAGTTCGAACTAAGCAATCAAATTTATTAGTTCGAATTAAGGAAGCCCTTCCTTAATTCGAACTAACTTGCAAGTGTAGACATAGCCTATGACACCACTTTTAGCTGTTGTAATTCCAATGACATGAATGGAGGTAAACTGGAGTAAATGTGGAGTGACACATTTGAGATTGAATCCCACAAACATAATCACCCTTATTCCTCTTTCCCTTGAACTTCCCTTGCACTCCACTGTTGAGTTCAGTGGAATTACTCTTGATTTAGACAGGAGTGAGAGCAGATTCAGATCCATAAATGACAGTGGGGTGACTCAGCTGTGTATGGGTATGAATCTAAATCAGTATGCTGCCCAAGTAAAAAATTTGGGATCAAGATGTTTATCTGAACTCTCACAGTAACTAATATCTGAATTTGGATCCAGTATCTAAAACATAATGGAGAAAAGACAATTAATTTCTTTCACTTTCATCTCAACCCTTTCAGGATTCCCTCTCACCAACATTGTATGCTAGGTTGGGAGTCCACAGACACACTTCCTGCTCCCAACAACCACACAAGTGATTCTGGGACCTGATGTTCTAGTGGGTGGTAATAGCAGTGGGGAATGGATTGCAATGCTTTTCACTACTCATGTCAATATGAAGGTTACATCTGGTTACAACTTCAGTGAGACCCCTGTGAAATTAAAGAGACAATGGCCTGAATTTGCATGTCCCCAAAAGGCATTTTTATGTAATTAGTTGGGGAAGTACTCAATTAATGCCCCTCCATAGTCCACAATGAGGGTGGAGGCCCATGGTCTTCCTTCCACAAAACAATCCTGAGCCACGGGCTAAGGTGGAAATGGGACACTGGGAAAAGAACTGAATGTATAACCTAGCAGATACAGAGCCTAAATTCTACTTTCAAACTTGGCAACAGAAATTAGTCTTTGGTTGGATATGGAAGCTTGGAAGATAGACCTGGATCCACACAACTGAAAATCTGAAGAGTGTTTGGATTCAGGGCCAATCTTAGGCCAATCTTTAATATGATCAGGGTAAAGTGTGGATTAAAACAGCTCGAAACTCCCCAGGAATGTATGTAATGCTCGTTGGCTATGCAGCATGGAGAAATTCTCACTGTATGTGCCCACAGGGCACCTGTCCTTCTAATAAACACAGGACCCTTGGACTATGGGTCTCAAAGGCTATGTCTACACTGGCAAGTTAGTTTGAATTAAGGAAGCTTAATTCGAACTAACTAAAGCCATGGCTACCTCAGCTTTCATTAGTTCGAATTAAGGGCTTCCTTAATTCGAACTAATAAATTCGAATATGCTATTTGAACTAAGGGTTAATTTGAACTAGTTAGTTCGAATTAACCAATGTGGCCATGGTAGTTCAAACTAATTGCTTAATTCGAACTAACCGGCCCATTGAACTCAATGCAATTCGCTAATTCGAACTAAGCAAGTGCCATGAATGGCACTTGCTTAGTTCAAACTAAATTTTGCTAGTTCAAATTAAGTTAATTCAAACTAACTAAAATTAGTTCGAATTAGTTAGTACGAATTAACTAATTCGAACTAACTTTAGTAAGTGTAGACATAGCCTTCGTTATCACAAAAAGAATATCCACATCATGAAGCACAGAGTTATTTCTAATGCAAGGCAGGTCCCCCACCTTGAAATGTTGCATCCTATTGGGTGCTAAGGAAGAACTAGTTTTCACCAGAGAAGTGAGTGGTATCATTTACAGAAACTAGAAACCTAAATGGTAATCTACCTGTCATTCAAAAAAACCACAAAGTGACTCAAAAGATCTTTGAATTTTTTCCAGGATCTGCTGTTAATGGGGGAGGAATTGTTCTACTGCCATTCATTCTATGTTCCTTTATTAGACAAAACTTTTAGAAAAATAATACTCCTCCCAAAATGTAAATACATTTGGTCAGTCCCTGAGTAAAAAAGAGCATCTGCTGTTTATCTATGCATCTGCTGAAATGCCCTAAACACCACCTTGTCTGACCCTGTGAAACAAACTGGGAGCAAAGACAGCCAAGTCTCCTGGTATATAAGACCCAGACAGTGCAGGTGAACTATTTCTCTTGACCAACATCTGATTCAGTATCCTTGTACCAAACTCCACTCAAGATGTGGTTTGGTAGAGGGATATGGGTTTCAATATGGGTCTGTATGTTAGGTGTCTGCTGTGCCCAGCAACAAGGTAAGAACTCATTAACTTTTCATTTTGCCCAGAGAAAAGAAAAAGTCTAATTTAATTGGCTCTGTTGATATATTTGTAACAGTTTTATTTCTTTTATTTTGTGAGCTTTCTAAATAGTTGCATTTCAATGAGAACTTTTTGTGCCTTTTTACTTTTGTACCATTTCCATTAAATATTTAAGGTTTGTGTATTAACTAAACTGATTTAATTTCATATTGCCTCGAGCCAGTACAATTAATAACATTTGGATGAAGATAGCTTCAAAGATCAAATCAAACAGAATAACTGTCCATCTTTTGAAATGTTGTAATTTCACAATCACTTTAAAATGTTTTTAAACACTTTATTTTTGGTGAGTTTTACATTAGAGCTGTTATTGAATTTTATACTTATGATTACATAAAAAATGTAGGAATTACCCTATGCTGGATTGGCTCTACGGTCCATCAAGTTCAGTATCCTGCTAATGAAACTGAGCAATATCAAATGTGTCAGAGAAAGATGCAAGAAACCCTACAGTTAGCATCCTGAGAATTGTTCCTATAATCCTGTATGCTAACATAAATTTTCTCTTTCTTGCTTACCATTCTCTAAACACTGAGAAGTGTAAATAAAATAATTTTCAGTGAGGTATGTTTTTCATAAACGTCAGAGGAGACAGCAAATTGAGTCAGGCGTAAAATAGAGCAGCGGGAATTGTGCAAGCTTTCATTAGAGTTCTGCACCAGAGCACTGATCCTTTGCCTTTCTGGCATAGGGTAGAGAAAATTATTTTTACTGGATAATGATAACTTGACAAGTGGCTTTGTGATATGAACAGACAGAGACTAAGCTAAGACCTCCATATTCCTTTAATCTTGCATCCTACTATTAAACAAGTGTCTCTTTTTCACATACTCTTAGCAAAGCTACTACAAAATAAGGGTGCAATCCTGCTTGATTAGAAACATTTAAGGCGGATGGAATCTACCTACTGCATTTATAAACTTTTTACACTAACTGGAGATTTTTTTTTTTTTTTTTTTTGTCTTATTTCTCTGCAGCTCTTACTACAGATACTCCTTCTGGAACTGTGAACTTCATCCCACCACTGACAACAACCCCAGTAATAACATGTAAGTTAAGCAAATAGTCTCAATAATTCCTCCATCTTTATGAAGTGCTGATCAGAAAGCTAAAATAAATAGGGAAATAGACTGATTAATGAAAAGATGGGTAGATCAGCAGAAAAGAGAACAAATAGCTGGATAAACATGATATGATGGCAAAACAACAAGTTGATTGATAAGTAGACCTAGATAGTTGGCCAGACATATGATAGATAAATAGAAAGAGATAGATAGATGAGTTGGTACATTGTAAATGGCAGACAGTAGATGGTGGAGGAACAGAGATAGGTTAAATAGGTGGGTGGATAGAAGGACAAATCAATTGTGTTACAGTTGATAAATGGACAGAAAATAATGAATGGAAGTGGAAAGAGCAATGAATAAACTGAAGAAATAAGGGTTTGGGCAGACTGAAATAATAACCATGTTAAGTCAGGGAATTTGCAGTAAATTCTTACAGCTAGTTTTCAATCCGCAGCCTTCAACCCTGCTCACACTGGCCACATGTGCAGTACGTGGGGCAACTTCCATTTCAAAACTTTTGATGGGGACATCTTTCACTTCCCTGGGCTCTGCAATTATGTCTTTGCATCCCACTGCCATGCTGCCTATGAGGACTTTAACATCCAGATCCAGCGCACCATGGTGGAAAATGCTCCCACTATCAACCATATTACCATGAAGCTCGATGGAGCTGTCTTGGAAATGGAAAAAAATGTTGTTGTTGTCGATGGCAAAAGGTAGGTTTAGATATATCACTTTGTACTAAATACAGCTGTTATCACCAAGCCAGACATGTATTTTAGCACCTTCTTAGAAGAATTTTTGTGTACTTTCATAAACCGTGTAATTTTAATCATACAACCATCTAACCATTCTTTTATTAAAATACTATTTCTGTTCATTGACAGGCCCAAATCAAAATGCCAGATCAAAATACTCTGGAACTTTGAGGAAACCTTGGCTTTGTCTACACTACAAAAAGTTAGGTCGACTTTGTTAAGTCGACTTAATACGGTCAACTTTAAATTGACTTAAAATCGAATTTATTACGTCGACTTAACAAAGTGGTATCCATGGACGTGGACTAAGTCCACTTCGTTAAGTCGATCTAACTGCCCCTAGGTCAACTTAACAAAGTGGACTTAAATGTCCACACTGGGCTTAGGTCAACCTAAAGAAGGGTTAGGTCGACCTAAGGAGGCTTAAGTCAACCTAATGGGTGGTTCTTATTAAGTCAACTTAAGCTCTCATTAAGTCGACTTAAGGAATTTCTTAAGTCGACTTAATGAAAGCCTGGCGTGGATGCGGGTTTGTTTAAGTCGATTTAAGCCTCCTTAAGTCGACTTAATTTGCCAGTGTAGACATAGCCCTTGGGTCCAGATTCAGATCCATATTTTGTGGCTTAGGCCCATCTGCTTTAAAATGCTTTTGATTCCACAAAACTGAATTGCTGATGAACCCACATGAATACCTGATGACACAAGCAACGTTTTCCTCTTGTTCTGCATGGCATAGAACATACTTAGCCTCCCTTAAACTTTTTCTCCAGGGTTCAGCTGCCTTATAGCCAGTCCGGAATTCTGGCTGAAGGAAGAAGTATGTATGTAAAAGTGACTGCCAAAATGGGCTTGGTTTTCATATGGAATGAAGATGGCAGCATCCTGGTAGGAATGAACTCTAGATGCTTCAGAGAAGTCAAACTATAGGAAACAGTCTATTAAAACATTTAGACTCAAAGTTCTCTCTGGCTTCCATTTTATGTGATCACAGAATTTGTTTGGGCACCCATTTGCATGCACTGATTCAACATTTGTGCACACAAACAGGATGGCATATGCAAGTCAAGTAGGTAAATGTGTACAAAAGAGAAACTACCTAAATATTTGGTCCTAACCCTAAATCTTGAGAGGTGGTATGAAGATTTATGGTTAGACCCAAGATATACTTGCCCCCTTCAGTTTGGGTGCTGCTGTTTCCCATGCTATACTGCCGATCATTTCTTCCTTTAAAGATCTATGTTTGCATTCATGCAATCCTGAAGAAAGTTACAGTTCTGTGTTCTTAATGGAAATGAGCTCCCCCCCGCCCCCGCTCCGCTCACCCCTATAAAATGGGGGAAAGCACTTGTATCATTTCATTAGTGTATTAGCATCATATGCCACTCACCTCCTCGAATTTTATTTTCCAGTAGAATTTCACTTTCGCAGGACCTCAGTTTCATGGTGGATTAGACTTTCTTTCTGAAGAAAAAATAAATTGAAAAATGCTGGATATAATACAGATATTACAGTGAAAACTAGGTTGTATAAATAACTTGGATTTTATGAATCAGAAATCAACTCCAAACCCATTCCACATTCTATTGAATTGAATTGGTTTGCTAAAGCATTTTCACAGCATTGATTAACATTATTTGGGTGTAGCAGGCACAGCTTCTTTCATTGATTTTCAATACATTGTGGAATGTGTATGTTAACTTCTATCAACTTTCCCTCCATCATTTTAGCTGGAACTGAATGACAAATATGCCAATTATACTTGTGGACTTTGTGGGGACTTCAATGGTATTCCATCTTACAATGAGTTCTTTTCAAACAGTAAGTGTTAAAAATAAGGACAAACTGACTGTTGGTTTCTAATAGCTCCAATTTCTGTATCATCCAATTTTTAAAATTCTGTTTGCTATGCCCTTTCAGCATGCCTCTTTTCCATCCTGCTGAAAGATTTGCTCAGACCATCAGTGGGTTTGGATCTTTAGTAACTTGAATTATATAGAGAACAGAGCAAGGATGACCTGCTCAAGTACAAACACACCTTCACATGTATTTGGCTAAGTGGCATTTAAAATGTGAATTGTGTATAGAACTGGTGTTAAAAACTGACAGTATGTTTCCTGTATGCTGCTTATTTATTTATTTCATTTGTTACCAAGTTAGCTGTGAGCCAAACTCTGATTTTCAAGCACGATTAAATATAGAAATATATCCAGAAACCAAAAGAAAACAATACTAGTAATACCACATAAAGCAATCACAACAATTTCTGGTCAAGAATGTTCTATTTTAATATGCTCCAAGATGTCACCTCTAAATGCAACTGTATTGGCAAAGCCTCACAAACACATTTTTTCTCTACGATTAACAACATGCAAGCATCAGCACAACATCTCAATCCTGAATTGCTCGATCCTATTCCACAGTGTAATTCTAGGTTTGCCTCCTCATTTACGTAATCTTTTACACTATCTTCTCCCATCCTATCTTTCTGACTTTATCACTCCCTCCTCTCCTATGTATTCTTCCAATCAGTAAACCATAGACATACATCTCTTTATTCATGTCTATCCAGCTCTCTTTTCCTACTGTCAATAACACCATTTTGTTTATAAAGCTTTTAGGCAATATATTCAAACTCACCCTTTCTCCTAAATTCTATCTCATAGTCAATTCTATTCATAAGCTATCTAAAACTTTCTCCTCTGTTTATCCAGCTATAGGCCCATCTAACATTGAATGAGGTTGTCACTTTCCAACACAAATTTCAGTTTGCACATTCCCACTCCTGAAATTGTTTTCTGATATAAGGATGATGTCACTCAAAATAAATGAGTCTATGGTGTCACAGTGTTTACTTTGGACAAAATTATATCACTATGAAAGGAATCAAAGAGAACCAACTCCATTAAAAATCCTATATATTATTAATGTATTTATTGAAGATGCCAAGCTGACTGTCACACAATTTGGGAATATGCAGAAGATGGATGGACCAACAGAAGTCTGTGAGGATTCTATATCATCCCCCCTAAACAACTGCACTGACAATTTCGTAAGGATCTTTTTTTTTTATTCACGCCTTTCATTTAAATATGTCTACACTTGTCTCCTGTTTCAGGAGGGACACTTGGAGAAAATTATGAAGGGATTGGAAGACAAAGAAGAGAAATATAAGATATCATTAAAGAATAATTTTAACAAATGGATAACAGTATTCAAAACTGATCCTCACTATTTTGAGGAATTTGTGGATTTAATAAATTGTTTTATTTTGTTTTCTCCCTAGGACAATATATGCCGTAAAATATTGACTGGCCCTGAATTTTCAGAATGTAATACACTAGTTGAAGTTAGAGAGTACATTACGTCTTGTGAACATGACTTGTGCCACTGTGGCCAGTCTAAGACTGCCTTCTGTATTTGTAACACCTTTGGTGAATACTCCCGGCAATGTGTGCATGCTGGTGGGAAACCTCTGAATTGGCGAACCCCAGAACGGTGCCGTAAGTATCTCTGGAACTGGGCTTCATCTGTGCTTATCAATTAGTTAACACAAGATTCCTGTAGGTTGTTGGGGACTCATGGGAATTAAATGTTATTAAATACTGGCAGGGTTTCCACAGGGCTCTAACATGAATTCCATGCTTTGAACCAGGTCATGGGGTGCAGTTGATCTCCCTCAAGCTAAACCCAGGAAACCAATATTTATCATTATTAATTCCTGAGTTAAATTCCCCAGGGTACTGGAGTGCTAGGTACTTCAATGAGTTCCACAGAACTCAAATATGCATATGCACTAGAAAATTAACTCTTCCATATTTCACTAGAAATTTAGATTCTTGAAAAGGAAGAACAGCAAAACAATGTGCTAGACTATAGGCCTCACCCCCCTATGAGATAATTACTAACGAAGCCACAGAATTCCTGACTTCGAGTCACAAACTCAGCATCATACAGTTCCATCTGATGCACTGTATTTTCAAAAACAAACCCAAACTACAGAATATGGATTGGGATTACTGAACTCCAAACTCCCAGGGATTCTGGGACCTTGAGTTTGGTGTGGCCTCTTCTCTAATGGCTAAGGTTGAATGAGTAAACATTGTAATATATAGCAAAAGGAGATTAAATTTGAATTCAGAAATCTGTCCTCCTTTAAAATTTCAGCAAAGACATGTCCTTTCAACATGCAGTACCAGGAATGTGGATCCCCATGCACTGACACCTGCAGTAACACTGAAAGATCTCTAACATGTGAAGATCACTGTATGGATGGCTGCTTTTGCCCCCCAGGCAAGTTTTCATTTACTCCCATTTTATCTAATCTCAATAAAGAGCACTAGCAGATTTACATGTAGGACTTCAGCAGCTTTCTTGGGCCAGGGCTTCTCTAAATGCACCCTTCACAGCTTCAAGTGGTAGGCCTTTACCAATGGATAACACATGACAAAACATATGACTGAATAATTAATTTCCTGTACATGCGTAACATACGCAAAGTACTAAGGAACAATCAGGGACCAAAATTCAACATAAAATGCTGTCTCTCTTGTAGTTATGAAGTGCCTTTCCTACAACAATTCAGTATTATTCAATTGAATTCATCTTATAGGGCAGGAAATCCCTTGAAAGAACAATGGAATTTTAAGACTCCAAGGGCAAGATCCTCCGCTGGTGCTCATCAGCAAGGCTGTCCCAACTATATAGGTGAACTAGACAGTTGCCTAGGGCTCCAGACTTTAAGGAGCACCAAATTAGATGGAAGAGACTATTTTACATATGTTATCTCTTATAACATGTGGGGGAGGGGCGCCAAAATCATAGTTTGCCTACAGCTCCAAAAACCCTTGGGTCGGCCCTGCTCATCAGCATATCTCCTCTGACTTCAGTGGAGCTATGGCTATTCACAGCTGCTAAGGATCTGGCTCCAAGACTGTATTTTATATTTGAAGTAAACAAGAATAAATGCATATTGGCTATATGTGTAAAATGCCTATTTAATTTACCAGCATCTTCCTTCATTTAGGAACTGTGTTTGATGACATTACCAGAGCTGGCTGCATTCCCTTTCTAGAATGCTCCTGTACTTACAATGGCATCTTGTATGCTCCGGGGAAATCTTATAGAGACCCTTATCATTCCTGGTAATTTACCTACTTTGCCGTTTCTTTTCCTAGAATAACTAGCTTAATGGTTTAATATACACAGTTTTATCACCAACAGTCTCTGTGTGCATATTACTGACCTCCCTGCAGTTCTAACACAATTTCAGAAAACAATGCTTGTCTCTTTTATTGCCATTATTTAATAGGTTTTGTTGCATTCTGACTCAAGTTAAGATAAGGACATGTGATAAATAGATTTCTTACCACTAAATTAAAATTCTTTCTCTTTGTTTACTTCCTTGATGTATTTTGATTTTTCCGAGACAAAATAAACTGCAGCCACTCACATATCTGCAAACATTTATTTCCTCTGAAGAAGTCAAGAATAATATGATGGGAACATCAGTGGCAAAACAACAAAACTTAATAGCATCGTATTTCCTTCCTTCCAAGCTATTATCACTGGTTTTGATTAATTTCTTCGCTTTCTTCCAGTACCTGCAGTGGAGGCAAGTGGAACTGTAAAGAAACTCCACGCCATGGATCTTGTACAATAGAGGGAGGGTCACACATCTCCACATTTGATGAAAAGCGTTACAATTTCCATGGAGACTGTACTTATGTTCTGTCCAAGGTAGGCACCATCAGGTTTTAATAGGTCATAAAGTCCTATACAGTTATATAGAGGAAGGTGTGGAAGGGCTGCCTCCATCAGGATTGGAGAAGCTAACCACTGGGGCCAGATCAAGGCCTGGCCCCCCATGCTGGGTGATGGGGAAAGAGGCTCCAGGGTGCTGGCTGGCACTGCAGAGGGGGTTGCAGGGACCATGGCCAGCGCTGCCATGGGCCTGCACTGCTGAGGGGGCCTGCGAGAGGGCCTCGTTGATGCAGGATGGTGTGGTGGAGGCGTGGGCCACACTGCTGGGTGGAGCTGCAGGGGGTGCAGGCTAGCACAAGCTGCTGCTGCTGCTGGAGGTTGAGGAGGGGAGGCCAGAGAGGCTGGGCAGGGAAGCTGAAGGTGAGCAGCAGCAGCTTGCCACTCAGACCAGCCAAGCCAGATTTCTGGGGGGTCGCGGGGCATCGCTTTAGGCCGGGACCAGGGGCTGCAGCCCCTAAAGACCCTGCCTTAATCTGTCCCTGCTAACCACATTTAGGAAAAAACATTGGACAGTTTCTTGTTAAAGCAGAAAAGCATTGCATTGAACAAGAATATATAGCAATTCATGCAAAATCTATTAACTAGATGTGATGTTTGGGAGTCCTGACACAAGGCAAATACTGATGTATTTCAGATTCCAGGATGTGATAATTGTTGGTAAATGATGAATTTTTACAAGCAGTTGCTGTATTTGGTCTATTTTCATACAATTCAAACCCCTTGTTGTATTGTATCTGTTTTTATCATGGTATAGTCCTTAGTAATAACACGTCAGGCAGGAAAAAATGGAGGTAGAGAGTGGAGCTGAAGCAAATTTTTTTAGAAGGGGTTCAGTCAAAACTTTGAATCTAAACAACATAACCAGATCCAAATTCAATGACTACTCCCAGTCTCTATAACACTAGTTCCAAGTAACCCTGAGTTTTGGGGAAATTTGGACCCACCACTACAAAATAATTATATTTCAGACCCAGGAACCCGCCTTTAAAGCATTAATTGTCGGTATTTTTTCCCCCAGCTCTGTGAAAATGGCACATTCGCTGTTCTGGGAGAACTCCGCCCATGTGGCTTGACAGACACTGAGACATGCTTAAAGACAATAACCCTCTCAATTAATGGAGGACAAACTGTAAGTATCCAAAACAAGGAGTGAAAATGCTGCAGGAATACTTTTTTAAAATGTGTGAAGCAAAAAATTCAAGCCAGAATGAGTCAGGGAATAGAGCTATATTAGTAAGCGATTTTTTCAATTCAGATCATGAAATGCTTCATTTGAGACAAAACGAAACATTTTATTTCATTTTCAAGATTTTTATTGTTTAAAAAAATAAAACTGATGCTAAAAAGTCATTTTGAGTTGACAACTCTAAACATTTTATTTTGAGCATGTCAGAATGAACAGTTTAAAGTTTTTTTTGTAACAAACTATTTGGCAAACATGATGTATTTGGAAGATGTTTGTAGACTTGAATTTGCATTTTTCAGCAAAAAAATAGTTTGGCTTAAAAATTTCATCCAGATCTTGTCAGGGAGTTGTATTATCCTTCTAAAGATCTTCTTGTCTGGAAAATATATATTACTTTTTAAAATCAAGATGAAATAAATGTATATTTATCATAACAGTAAAATGTTCAGCTTTGTGCAAGTTCAGTCAGAAAAAATACTTTATTCACAAAACAGGAGAGAAGTTCTCTTTCTGTCAATTAAACAATGAGACCGTGATCTTCTTGTCTTCTGGCTAAAACTACCAGTTGCATGGAAGTAGATGTATGTCAGTTCAGAAACGGAAGCCCTGCCTATCTGTAAACCAAAATAGGCTGATGAACGCTGTAGCTCCATAAAGAACAGAGAATGATTCTTTAAAACAATTCCTTTTTGGAATGGAAGTCAAGAGAAGATAAAAAGGAAAGACAATTAAGCTTTTAAAGGAAGGGTAAAAAAAATAAAAAAATCAATCCCTTCCATGAAATTCATCGGGACACACTGGGGTATTATCATACTGATATTACCAATGCATGACATAATGTTCCTTTATCTTTACCTTCCTTGTCAGATGGTCGAGATCAATTCTGGAGGCAGTGTGGCTGTGAATACGATCTACACTCTGTTGCCCATCTCAGTAGGTATGTTTCTCTTTTTAAGTCAATTTAAAGTCAACCTTATTAAGTCAACTTAACAAAGTGGACTAAGTCAACTTAACTTTAAGTCAACTTAGTCCACTTTGTTAAGTTGACCCTTAAGTCGACTTATTAAAGTCAACCTAAGGGTTACTCCACGTCCACATCGTCCTTAAGTCGACTTAAGTCGGCCTAATGGGTGGTTCTTATTAAGTTGACTTAAGCTTTCATTAAGTCGACTTAAGGAATTTCTTAAGTCGACTGAATGAAAGTCTGGCATAGACAGGGATTAATTTAAGTCAACCTAAATTGGTAGGGTAGACATACAGCTAGAGCTTTGCACATTCACACCTACATTCTTATTATCATGCTTTGTGACCCAAATGGAGATTCTAGCAAGAAAAATCTGAACTCTGGTGTACAAACAGCATGATACATTACAGCCTGTTGTCCAACTCATTAAGATATTAATTCTTTTTTTGCCATTTATCCTCCTGAAGAATGATCCTCCCTAAAAATTTTATGCCACCCAGACCTTGCTCATTTCCTCTCCACAATTGACTTGTGCAATGTTCAAAATACAAGATTGGAAACTAGAAAAAAATATTCTTTTTCCTACTTAATGTAAACCAATTTTCCCCTTCGTAATTCTCTGAGAAGGAGCAGGCAGAAAGAGCATTTTCTTCCTGTGTAACTTTAAAACAAATTGCACTTGTTAACTCCTGGGCAATCACAAGGAAATCGTACATTGTGAATTTCATTCAGCTTTAAGCATATCTTGACTTTACTCCACACTAAGGTTTAGTGTAGTTGCAACAGTAATCTAAGAAGAAGAGCCATAGCAATGGAGTGGTGTTTCCAGCATTTGATCTCTTCTGCTAACTGATTAACGTGTTCTTTTGTCCATAGCTAATGTCACCATTTTCAGACCCTCAACCTTCTTCATCATTGTGGAGACAAACTTTGGACACCAGCTTGAAATCCAACTTGTACCTATCATGCAAGTGTTTGTGCGACTGGATCCATCTTACAAAGGGCAAACCTGTGGTAAGTGAATATAACAGGAAACTAGTGACCTGCCTGAAATTCCCATTGATCTTGTATGAGTGATTCAAACTTTGTGCTTTTTCAACAGGTCTCTGTGGAAACTTCAACAATCTTCAGACTGATGACTTCAAAGTGATGAGTGGTGTAGTGGAAGGAACAGGAGCTGCATTTGCTAATACCTGGAAAACAAACGCTGATTGCCTTAATTTCAAAAATAGCTTTGAGAATCCTTGTGCCCTCAGTGTAGAAAATGGTAAGTGTATTATAGAAAATTTTCAATGACATGCAGGCAATTTGAAATCAAGATGTCCAGTTTTTCCCTATAGAGCTAATGGAAATAACTTGACATAAAGCAAAAATTTAGAAGAATTAAGGATTTTCAACATGATAGAACATACCTTTGAAATCAGAAAGAAATGTTCATAAGAGAATAAAACTAGAGAGAAAGTATGTGATAAAATAACAGCAAAAATAATGGAAACTTTACAACAGTCGGAAACTGTAATCTTTACAGAGTTAGATTTAGTGCATCAGATGAAAACTTGATGCTGAATGAGTGTACAGTAGAAGTATGTTTATAAGGCTTTGGTGAATACTTTGTTCAATCCATGGTGAGATCTGCTTTTTCATAACTTAGCCTTTGGTTTTAACAAGCCGTAGCCAAATGTTGGGGGGGGGGGGGGCCGGGGGGGGGGGGGGGCGGAAACAATGTGGTTGCTATGGTTCCATTTCAGAATTGGTTTACAAGAGTTCATGATTCATACATGGGTATGTTAGCACCAGGTTTCTGAGCCTAGTGAAATAAAAAGAATATGGATTCATTTCATTTCCTCTCTTCACAGAAAAGTATGCTCAGCACTGGTGTGGATTGCTGACTAACAAAACAGGACGTTTTGCCAATTGCCACTCCACAGTGGTTCCAGATGATTACCACAAGGTACTTAGCTACTTTTCTCTTTCCTTTAAAAACCAGTTGAAGATGGATCCTTAAACCAGCTGTTTGGAAAGAAATGTCCCATGCATGTCTCACAGATTATGCTGTGTCTATATTTTAATCTGCAATCTTTTCTCTCTATATATGTTTCTAACTTTATGTGGGTATTTCCTTCTCCTATTTCAGTCAGCAGTCTTGGTTTCATCATCCTTAATTGCTGTTACATTCTTTTTTAAAGAAGAACTGATATTTGCCACTAGTGCTTGAAAATGAGCAAAATGTAAACATATAAAGAGCAAGTGCATATATAAGCATATAAAATATACTAATTTTATATAATTTTTTTCTTACTGAAGTATATGTTCAGAATAATCCATATATTTAGGTAAAATAGAGATTCCTAAACATAAACAGAGATTCCTAAACAGATTCAACAAAACCCTAAATTGAAATGGGAAAACATTAAAAGTAGACGAGCACAGCTCACAGCTGAATGTATATGGAGAAGAAGCAGATCCATAAGACCAGACATTCACAGGACGGATCTTTGAATGGGCAGTTCTGTGAGTCTTCATTAGTTTATTTCTACTCTCCTAGAACTGTCTGTTTGACACCTGTAATTGTGAAAAGAGTGAGGATTGCCTGTGTGCCGCCCTCTCTTCCTACGTGAGAGCCTGTGCTGCCAAAGGAATCCAACTGGAGGGATGGAGGACTGATGTCTGTTGTAAGTGTTAAATATAGCCAATCCCTGGGTCTTCTCTTCTGAAAGAACCAGCAGTAGAATTTCTCAATCAAATATTATCTTATATCAATTTCTAACCAATCCCAGGGTGCTCCCAGTTCTAGAATGTATCAGGAGAGGTATTTCAAGTAGAGACAGGGAGGTGCTAGTGCCGCTGTACAAGGCACTGGTGAGACCTCATCTGGAATACTGCAAGCAAGTTCCGGTCCCCCATGTTTAAAAAGGATGAATTCAAATTGGAACAGGTGCAGAGAAGGGCTACAAGGATGGTCTGTGGAGTGGAAAACCTGCCTTATGAGTGGAGACTCAAGAAGCTTGGCTTGTTTAGCTTAACCAAAAGAAGGCTGAGGGGGGATATGATTGCTCTCTATAAATACATCAGAGGAATTAACATCAGGGAGGGAGAGGAATTATTTGAGTACAGCACCAATGTGGACACCAGAACAAATGGTTATAAACTGTCCATCAAGAAATTTAGGCTTGAAATTAGACGCAGGTTTCTAACCATTAGAGGTGTAAAGTTCTGGAATAGCCTTCCAAGGGGAGTTGTGGGGGCAAAAATCATAACTGCTTTCAAATCTGAGCTTGATAAATTTATGCAGGGGATGATATGATTAGCCTATTTGGGAAATTGACTGATATTTGGCTACGTGTGGTGGATTTACAAGTGGCCTAAGAGGGGAGAGTACATGGGGTGGGTTCTGAGTTATTACAGAGAATTGTTTCTTGTTGTTTCTTGGCTGTTGAGACTTGCCCACGTGCTCAGGGTTTAACTGATCGCCATATTTGGGGTCGGGGAGGAATTTTCCCCCAGGGCTGATTGGCCTGGGCTCTGGGGGTTTTTCGCCTTCCTCTGTAGCACAGGGCATGAATTCTCTGTATCTTAAAGTCCTTAAATCATGGTTTAAGGAGGTAAATAACTCAGTCATAGGTTGGTGGCCTATTGCAGGAGTGGGTGGGTGAGGTCTTGAGGCCTGCATTTTGCAGGAGGTCAAACTAGATGATCGTACTGGTCCCTTCTGACCTTAAAGTCTATGAGTCTATGAGTAAATTTTGAGGGAAAGGTTTGAGAAGTAAAATTCTAGCAATAATTCCCTTATATATATATATAGATGTAGTGGAGGTTAGTTATGGTGAACATAACCAGATGAAGAAACACATGTGGCTAGGAAAGAGACAGTTGCTGCTGAAGTGGTTCTGCCTCTCTTTGCAGAGGCGATGAAGTTAACTAATTTCCTCTGGTTGCCATGGAAATGAATGTCTCATATCCCCCAAAATAATAATAGTTCAAAACAGAATGCTTCAAAAATGGAAAATGTTTAAACAAAGGGTTGTTTAAAGTCACCAAGCTGTTTTCTTGGTTAAAACAGATCTGTTTCTAATGTAGCAGTAGGAATATGTATCTACCTACCTCTGGGGGCTTCATGCCTCAGAGCGTACCAAAAGATTTGTAGGTATCTATTAGAACTGCCAGCAGGAGGCCACATCTCATTTGAAAACATTTCTTTTGTCATTTGCATATATCACTTTATTTGTCCCCCATCTACTGTTACTTTTTTAAAAGAATACAATACTTTGCATTGTTTAACTATTAAAGATTCAGAGATACATTTTATATGAAAAATGGGATACACAAAAAATTGTTCAGTATTGTTGTTTATCTGTTATTCCCTCTCTACATATTCTACATATTCCCTCTCTCTCCCCACCAAATAATATTATCTAGAACAAACATATTTGTTAATGTAATTTTGTTTGTGTTTTCTTTTCAAGTCAAATACACAAGCTCATGTCCCAAATCCCTGAGCTACAGCTATGACATCAGGTCCTATCAATCCACTTGCCGGTCTCTGAGTGAGCCCGATGTCACAAGTAACATCAGGTTCATTCCAGTTGATGGTTGCACCTGTGAAGAAGGAACCTACATGGATGAATATGGCAAATGTGTGCCTGCTGGCAAATGTCCTTGTTATTACAAAGGATCTCCCATTTCCTCTGGGGAAGCTGTTCACAAAGATGGCCTTCTATGGTGAGAGAGTCTTCTATAAACACTGTTTGTATGAACTTTCTTAATGAAAGAACACACCTTAGTGAAGCTGGCTGTACCCAGCCCTGCCTGATTTTCAGTACAGAGCTCTGTCCACAAAATATTTTTGTCAGTCTTTGAGAGTGGTGCATTTTTTTCAGACTTATGAGAACCAGGGCTTTTTTTGTGGTGGGACGCACCGGTACGGTGTACCAGCACCTATTTTTCCCTGGTCAGCCCCGCTACCCAGCTGGGGGTCGGGATCAGCAGGGAAAAGGAACAGATCTCCTTTCCCCTGCTTCTGACTCTGGCCCCTAGCTGGGCAGCGGGCCAGCAGGGGACAGGAGCAGAGCTCACAGGCTTGTCCAACCTGCAGCCCGGGGGCCAGAATCCAGCCCACCAGAGGCTGGAATCCAGCCCGCGGACCCCTGGGAGCTGCAGCCAGGCTGGAGCCTTTTCAAATCTCCTGCCCTGAGCACGCTCAGAGGTGTGGCTCAGGGTGGGAGCAGCCTGGCCAGGGACTGACCCCTGCAGCTCTAGCCAGGTAAGGAGAGTCAAGGAGCCGGCAGAGAAGGGGCTGAGGAGGTTGGGGAGCCAGCGAGGAAGGGCCTGGTGGGCAGGGCAGGGAGCTGTTAGGCAGCCGGAGAAGGGGCGGGGGGTCTGGCAGTCGGTGAGCAGGGGTGGGGTAGGGGGATCAAGGAGCTGGTGGCAGAAGGTGGGGCCTGGGAACACCACTGGGGCCCAGCGGTAATGGAGCAGGGGGGTTGGAGAGGCCCCGGGGGGGCAGCGGTGGTGGAGAGTTTTGTTCCCTGCCAGCCTCACTGCTCAGCTCGGGGGCAGGGTCAGCAGGGGAAAGGAGCGGGTCTCCTTTCTCCTGCTGATAACCCCCATCCCCACCCCCACCGCTTTTGCCAACTGAGCACCAGCACCTTTTCTTTTAGAAAAAAAGCATTGATTGGAACTATTGTATTTAGATGAGATTCCTATTGTATTCAGTGATTTTTCTCAACAGAAAATATAAAAATACACACAGAGAGGTTTTAGATAAACATCAAACTCACAGGGAGACACTGTCCCATTTTCTGTCACAATTTTTCCTGGACATGTATAATTAAGATCATAGGGTGCGCCTACACTTAGAAATTAAGTTGACTTAAGCTTGCTTAAGTTGACTTAATTTAATCTGCATCCACACTACGTTTTCCTTAAATCGACTTAAGCAGCTGCTTAAGTTGACTTAAGGAAAATTAAAGTCGACTTTCTTAAACCTCCTTTTAAATCGACTTTTCTGGCTAAGTCGACTTTATTAAGTCAACTTAGCCAGTTTGGACATGGAGTAGCCCTAAGTCGACTGTAAGTCGACTTAGGGGGCTTTAGGGCTTCCCCACTGCCCTCCCTGCCAGGGTGGCTGGCACAGCCACAGCCTGGCATGCTCCTCCGCCCCCCCCCACAAGGCAGGATAGAGCCCTGCCCACACTGCTCCTATACCCTGCCAGGATCCCTGTCAGACTCAGACCCCATTGTACCAAGATACAATGGGGCAAAGGCTGAGCCCCCTGGGACTTGGCAAGGCGTGCCCCCCCGCCACCATGGACCTGTCCCAGGTCCACCTAGCCCCTGCAAGTCAACCTAGGTGTCCAGTGTGGACACTCTAGGTCGATTTGGCAGGGTCCCCTCTAAGTCGACTTAATTTTTGAGTGGGGACATGCTAAATCAACGTAACAAAGTCAACTTAAAGTTGACTTTGTTAAGTCGCCTTAGCTAAGTCGACTTAAATTAACAAGTGTAGACATAGCTATAGACTAATACCACAAATAGTTGTGCTGGCAAGAAAATCTTTTCTGTAACCAAAAGATGGCATGTTAGAATTTCATGTCCTCTTGGAAAGTTCTGAAACATGAGAAAAGAAGCTGCTCTGGGTCTCAGTGTGTATAATTTGGAACAGAAGGTGCTATAGTAATAGAAAATAATAAATAATATTCTTCTTTACCATTTCCTACAGCGCTTGTACAAGGGGTAAGCTGAGCTGCATTGGATCTGTGAACCAAATGCCAGGTAAAAACCCTTCTTTAGCTTGTCTCTGTTCTGTAGCCTGTCCTTGGTTTTGAACATATCCCCTTTTGGTGCAACAGAACAAACCTGAAACACACAAGAAAATCAAGAGAATGGAAACTGTTTCTTAATTTCATGTATTATTTTGAAAATGAAATATCAGTCTATATAGTATGATGTAAAAAAAGCACACAAAAATTAACATGTAATTAACATGTAATCTTTAAAAGATTATAGAAATTAATTGTACTACATATGAAGAGCCTAGTCCCCTTATAGCAAATTAAAAATGTGCAAAACCCAAGACACTAAGAAAATCAGAAGGTCCGCCTAGTTTCTATTGCTATGCAAACTCTGTAGCTTTTCTCATCTCTCTCATATCATTCTCTCCCCTAGTTTGTGCTCCTCCTATGGTCTACTTTGATTGCAGAAATATCACTGCAGGCACCACTGGAGCCGAATGCCAGAAGAGCTGCCAGACTCTTGATATGCAATGTGTAAGTATGAAGTGGCTGGCTAGGAGAGTCTTTGTAGAAAACTAATGTTTGATTGCTGCTGTACACTACAACTGTTCATTGTTCATAAATTTAGTCCTGAAGTTGTAATACTGGTAGTTGGTTGGGTTGTGCAATAAAATCCTGGAAGCATGTTATGAAGCATTAAAATGGGATAACTGAAGGTCAAGTTCATGAGCAAGTAAAAGCCACATTTACTTGAATCTTTCACAGAGGTACTGGCTGGAGATACATCGGACTTTGTAGAGCTAATTCAGATAACAAAGCCTAGCAAGAACTAGTTCTCAGCAAAACATCCAGAGATCTGCCATATACACAATTTCTTCAGTAGAAAATTGTTGGACATAATCTTGATTGAAACTGTTAATGTCTTTTGTGCCATGAGGCATTTTCTTAATAATCTCTTCCACATCCGATTATATTATGAAGGCCACGAATATGATAACAGCCTGACTGGCTATGCCATTTTATGAGACAGCATCCCAGGAGATAAATGGCAATCCAATTTAATTCATCAACATAATGTATAGAAGCTTTTTTTTCTTTTTTTTTTTTTTGTAACTTTCCATCTGCTCCGACACAGATCACCTAATACACGTTCCAGTTTGATCAGCAGTTTAGGCTGGTACCCAACTCAGTACCTTTCACACACCATTAACCAGCTATTGAGACTGGGACACATAAAATGTTTACTTTTACAGGTTTTATCTTCCACTACATTTTTCTTTAGCAGCTAACCTTACATTTCAGCAATCCATATTTTCCTTTGAAAAGCCATCTTTGATTTAAACTGGATGGAAATACATTCAGTACAGACACATGTTCTAAGAACCTAATCTTACTCTCTCTACGTAAGTAAGTTAAGTTCTGCAGTTATTTTTTCTGTTTGGCTTTACAGTACAGCACCCAATGTATGTCTGGCTGCATGTGCCCCTCTGGGCTCGTGGCAAATGGTAACGGCAGCTGTATTACTGAAGAGGAATGCCCATGTATGCACAATGAGGCTACGTACCAACCAGGGGAAGAGATCAAAGTTGACTGCAACACCTGGTGTGTATTCATTGAGCTGCATGTTTCATGAAACCATCACATTTCCCTTTCCAAATATGCATATATAAGCAGCACAATAATGAAAAGAAATTTCCACTGTAGATTGGGTTGGCAGATGGACTTTTCAGGATATTAGCCATAACAAGGCGGTTTTCTGTCATTCAAGGCAGATGGTAAAAGCAGAGTGGGGGCCACGAAATCTTTGGATTTAATGTTTTCTTAGGCTATGTCTATACTGAAGGTGGCAGATTCGCCGCCATCAGTGCGCTCTTCAGTGTTCAATTGAACGGTCTGTTAAGACATGCTCAATCGAACATGGAACCAGAGCTGTAACTCCAGCTCCAGAACTGGAGTAGCACTACTCCGACCAGATGCCATTTCCAGACAGGTTAGTGCAATGTGTAAGGGGTAGTTAGGAAGTCGGCGGGAGATACGTAAGGTATTTTACTTACCTTAAGTATCTCCCGTCAGCTGCTGCTGAAAAGCATGGCAAGTATAGACTAGGTCTTAGAAAGAGAGTCACAGAAAAATACTGCTGAACGGGACCCTAAGAGGTCATCTAGTCCACCCCCCGCGGGCCCCCCCCCCCCCCCCCCGTGCT
Organism: Pelusios castaneus; assembly: GCA_007922175.1. Lineage (NCBI taxonomy): Eukaryota > Metazoa > Chordata > Testudines > Pelomedusidae > Pelusios > Pelusios castaneus. Next base: position 14,364,547 of record ML685792.1, on the reverse strand, counting down.
CAGGCAAGACAAGTATACCTAGACCATCCATAACAGGTGTTAGTCTAATCTGTTTTTTAAAGTCTCCAAAGATAGGGATTCCATAACCTAGTTTAACTATCCTTATAGTTTTAATAGGTTTTTTCCTAATATCTAACCTAGATCTCCCTTGCTGCAAATTAAGCCCATTACTTCTTATCATAGCTTCAGTGGACATGGAGAACAGTTGGTCACAGTCCTCTTTATAACAGCCCTGTTAGCATGTTTCCCCTCCATCTTCTTTTCTCAAGACTATACATGACCAGGTTTTTTTTAACCTATCCTCATAGCTCATGTTTTCTAAAACTTTTATCATGTTTGCTACAATCCAGTTTGTCCACCTCTTTCTTAAAGTGTGGAATTCAGAACTGGACACAGTACTCCAATTAAGGCCTCACTGGTGCTAAGTAGAATGGGAAAATTGCTTCAGTCCTGTTAACATATCCCAGAATGATATTAACCTTTTTTGCAACTACATCATTTTGTTGACTCATATTCTATTTCTGGTCCACTATAATTCACAGATCCTTTTCACCAATACTACTGCTTAGCCATTTAGTCCTCCTTTTGTAATTGTGTTTTTGATTTTTCCACCTTTAATGTAATATTTTGCATTTATCTTTATTGAATTATTGTTGTTGATTTCAGAATACTTCTCTAATTTGTCAAGATCATTTTGAATTCTAATCCTGTCTTCCAAATCGCTTGCAATTCCTTCCAGCTTGGTGTTATGGGCAAATTTTATAAGTATATTCTCTACTCCAGTATCTAAATCATGAAAATATTGAATAGTACCAGATCCAGGACAGATCTCTGCAGGACCCCATTAGATACCTCCCCCAAGTTTGACACCGAACCATTCATAACTGCTTTTTAAGTACAGTCCTTCAACCAGTTTTGCACCCACCTTATAGTAATTTCATTTAGACCACATTTACCTCATTTGCTCATAGACTCTAAGGGTGCATCTACACCTACAAATTAAGTCAATTTAAGGAGGCTTAAGTTGACTTAAACTACTCCACATCCACACTGGGCCTTCCTTAAATTGACTTAAGCATTTCCTTAAGTCAACTTAAGGAAAAATTAAGTCAACTTAATAACACCTCGATTTAGGTCAATTTAAAACTTAAATTGACCTTATTAGGTCGATTTAAGCCAGTGTGGATGGGGATTAGCTCCTAAATCCACCCTATTATGTCGACTTAAAGTTTTAAGTCAACTTAGTAAGGTCAAAAAGGGGCTATGTCTACACTAGAAAAGTTAAGACGACTTTTGTTAAGTTGACTTAATAAGGTCGACTTTAAGTCGACTTAAAGTCGACCTTATTAAATCAACTTCATAAAGTCGACTTAACTTTTCTAGTGTAGACATAACCTATGGTTAGAACAGACCAATAGGATCATCTAGTCTGACCTCCTCCACAATGCAGGCCACAGAACCTCACCCAACCACTCCTGTAATAAATCTCTTACCTATGACTGAGTTATTAAAGTCCTCAAATCATGGTTTAAAGACTTAAGGGTACAGAGGATCTACTCACAAGTGAGCCATGTCTGTTTGCTTATGAGACCATCATTGGGATTTTGTCAGAAACCTTTCTAAAATCAAGATATAGTGCATCTAATGCTTCTCCCCAAGCTAGTAATCCTGTCAAAAAAGGAAATTAGGTTGATATGGCATTGCTTTTTCTTGGCAAAATCCATGTTGGCTATTACTTATAGCACTATTATTCTCAAGGTGCTTGCAAATTGATGGTGTAATAATTTATTTCCAGGTATTGAAGTGAGCCTGATTTCATTAAAATGGTCTTCTTTTCTCCCCTTTTCCCCTCTTCAGGACTACATCCATCCCCCATATGTTTTCAAAGATAATCGCTAACGGTCTCAAGATTGTCTCATTTAATTTTTAAGTACCTAGGATGAATTTCATCAAGCCCTGCCAACTTGAATATCACTAATTTACCTACACATTATTTAACCTGTTCTTTCTCTCTTTTAGTTTACATTCCTTTCTCCTGCTTGTTAATATTAATCATGTGAACTATCTGGTCACAATTTACCTTTTTAATAAAGACTGAAGCAAAACAGGCAATGAACATCTCAGTCTCATTCTGCTTTTCTCCTTCCTTCCATTCTTTAGAATAATGAAATCTATCATGCCATGATGATCCCTTTCACCCAAATTGACTTCAACCATCAGATTCGCAACCAGGTCCTCCTTATCAGTCACAATCAAATCTAAAATAGCTATACCCCTGGTTAATTCCTTCACCTTCTGAAACAAAATGCTCTCATCAATACATTCCAGAACCTATTGGATCTTTTGTGTTTTCCCACATTATATTTCCAACAGATGTCTGGGTGGTTAAAGTACCCCATTTCTACCAGATCTTGTATTTTCATACAGTATTTTTTATATTCCTATTAACTTCTTTGTGCTAATGGTATAGAGATTTTGCATTAATTGTTTGGTTGGAGAAACTCTAACTTTAATACCAGAGTAAACACAACATTTTCCAGGACTGATATATCGTGTATTAAATAAATACGTGATGGGAATTTGTACCTGAAGTAATTTTATGATTAAAATGTTTTCTTTTCCTTCTTAGTGTGTGTAAGAACAGAATGTGGGTATGCACCCATGAACAATGCCTGGGAACATGTGCTGTTTATGGAGATGGTCATTACATTACATTTGATGAAAAGCGGTTTAACTTCAATGGAGTTTGTGACTACACATTAGTCCAGGTACTGAGCTTTCTTCTTAGCATTATTATTTGTGGAGTTACCAGTATCCTCCTTATGGCAATTATCCATCCACTAACTCCATTTCTGTCTTCAGGACCACTGTGGGAAAAACAGCATAGTTGATGGAAGCTTCCGAGTTGTCACTGAAAACATTCCCTGTGGCTCAACTGGCACTACCTGCTCTAAGTCTATTAAAATCTTCCTACAGGTGAGTAGCTTTTCTGGTGCTTCTTTGCAAAGAACACTTTTGTTGTATATCCATTTAAGACTTGAGAAGGAGCCAGTAACTTCTAAAAAGAAGAGTTTGCAAGGTTTGTAAAATGCAAAGTAAATCAAAAACAAACAAAGTTTCTGATAGCGCTTCTGAGCTTTATTTATTTGTTTGTTTACTTATTTGGTGGCAAAGCTATGCTATGTAGTACTTGGACCAAAGTCAATTCTCCAGGAGAGTTATGTAAAATAAATCATTTTATAACACACCCTATAGGCCCTCTATAATTGTAGGTACTCTTTCCTTTGACTGACTTAAACATTTTAAAATGTATGTTGTGAAAACGATTGTATGGTCATATGATTTGAACTATATAAATTAGATTTACCTCATCTGCCTAAAAAAAAATAATTATTCATCGTCTTTGCTGCATAAATAGTATTGTTATCTTTAAAATGGAAAATATACATAGTTAAGATCATTCCCATATATTTGTTGTTTGGCAGGTGCCTCCTATACCAATAAACCAAACTAGTTACTGAAAAGTTGATTTTTAAACATTTCTTTCATTTTTCTCTTCATTTTAGGGCTATGAGTTGATACTCAGTGAGGAACATCTTGAAGTTGTAAAAAGAACAAATGGAATGCAGATGCCATATCAAATTCGGTATATGGGCATGTACCTGGTTATTGAGACAAACAATGGACTGATCCTCATGTGGGATAAGAAAACAAGCATCTTCATCAAACTCAGCCCTGATTTCAAGGTAAGGTTAAGAAGCCAGGAGTTTGCTGCTAACTGCCATTGACACAAATGAAGCATCATCATACCTCTTCAGTGAGAAAGCAATATTGATTAAAATGAAACGAGAGTATTTCTGAAAGTCTCTTCTAAAATGATACAGAATATTTTAATCATGTTTCAAATACAGATGTTACAAGCAAAGTTTGGTACTATACTAGAGTTATTGATCTAAGAGAAGGATATTATATCCTTAGAAAATGGGAATTTGTCATCCTATTTGCATACCACACTGACTGTTCCATTAGGGAAATGTATCAAGGGCTATGTCTACACTTGTAAATTTAGGTCGACTTTAGCTAAGTCGACTTAACTAAGTCAACTTTTTAAGTTGACTTAGTTAAGTCAACTTAGCATGTCCACATTTAATTTAAAGTCGACTTAGGGAGGAACTTACAAAGTCGACCTAGAGCATCCACACTGGATGCCTAGGTCTACTTGTAGGGGCTAGGGGGACCTTGGGCAGGTCCACGGTGGCGGGGGGGGGCACCCCTTGCCCAGTGTCAGAGGGCTCAGCCTTTGCCCCATTGTACCTGGGTACAATGGGGCAAAAGGGGAAAGGACCATGGCAGGGCATAGGGGCAGGGTGGGCAGGGCTCTGCCCTGCCCTTTGGGGGGGGCATGCCAGGCTCTCCCTGTGCCACCCCCCTGGCAGGGAGGACAGTGGGGGAGTGCTGGAGAGCCCTAAGTCGACTTTAAGTCGACTTAGGGCTACTCCAGGTCTACATTGGCTTAAGTCGACTTTAGAAAGTCAACTTAAGCCTAAAGTCGAATTAAAAGGAGGTTTAATAAAGTCAACTTAATTTTCATTAAGTCGACTTTATTTTCCTTAAGTCGACTTAAGCAGCTTGCTTAAGCCGACTTAATTTACAAGTGTAGACGCACCCAAGGAGTGGTTTGGCCAGCTTCAGAAATTTGTGTATTCAAATGCCATGAGTTCTTTAACTAAATAGTATACCAGAATCCAACGAGTACAGTAGAACCTCTGAATCACGAACCCCACATCTACAAACTGACCAGTCAACCACACACTGCATTTGCAAGCAGAAGTTTGCAATCAAGCAGAAGCAGAAACAAAAGAAAAAGCAAATATAGTACAGGGCTGAAATATAAACTACTAAACAAATAAAAGAAAAGCAGCATTTTTCTTTTGCACAGTAATGTTTAAGAGCTGTATTAAGCTGATGTTCAGTTGTAAACTTGTGGATAAATAATCTTAATGTTTTATTCAGAATTATGAACATTTCAAAGTTGCAAACAACCACCATTCTCAAGGTGTTCCAAATTCCGAGGTTTTACTGTATATTTTCCCCACAAATATGGAATGTACATAATTTAGATTGATACATACAGCATAGTATTTATGTCAGCCTTGCTGAATTTTACTTGCTCACTTGCTTATGTTGATATGTTTGGGATGGGTGTGCAAAGTACTCATTTTTATCAATGAAATTAATGTTATTAAAGAGCAAATGAACAGATTTTGTGCCTAAGCTGGTCATTTTCATAACAATTTTGTAAGTTGTTTTATCTATATAGGTCTATTGTATATCCGTACAATACAAAAATAGAAACAAAAGAATATACAGTTTGCTAACTGCAGATTAATCATTTCCATGGTACTGTCATAACTCACCAGTGATGGGGCACAATAGCCATACAATTTTCTTATTTTAAAAAACTTTAAAAAAAAATATTAGAAGGAATATAGCCCTGAGACCAGTCATCATGTCCTTTTACTGAGGAAAAAAGCAGATTGTTTTTCAAAGATAACATACTTTCCAGGATAGAGTCCAGTTAAAGATTCCACACAAAATAGGGAATTTCAGAGATTCTTTTGGTCTGTGCTGTTTATGCAAATTTTCTATCACCCTTTTTGTTTGTGTGTGTATATGTGTACAGGGTCAGGTCTGTGGCCTGTGTGGCAACTACGATGGCAAAGCCATTAATGACTTTACCACCAGGAGTCAGTCTGTGGTAGGGGATGTTGTGGAGTTTGGAAACAGCTGGAAAATGTCTCTTGCTTGTCCTGATGCCAACAGTACAAAGGACCCATGCTCTATCAACCCTTATAGAAAGGCCTGGTCACAAAAGCAGTGCAGCATCATCATCAGTGAAGTCTTCACTACCTGTCACTCTCAGGTATAATAAATCCTCCCAGCAAGACTCTCCTAAATAAAGACTATATTTTATATTCCACAGATGAGATGCTTGTGAACACTGAGTTGTCACTCCCTACATTACGTTGACTATTAATAGTCTGCTATCATGCTGGTAAATGTATCCTAGACATGGGTGTGAATAACAGCAACCAGATCCAGTCCCACACCTCAAACCTTGGGTGTTTGGATCCAGCCCTGAATTTTACAACTAAGGCTCATCTCCAATATATACACTTGGCTGTTAAAGAAACCCATCCGTGAGAAAATGAGAGTCAGAGCTAATTGCTAACCAAATTTCTGACTATCCAGAAATTTCATTTGGGTCCATTTTCTCCTTATTCCAAAAGAACTAACCCCTTTGAAGTTTGGTCACATACATTCTGACAGTTACTCTATTAATCAGTTAAAGTGTTTCCCCTTGAATTGTCCCAGGTAAATTTCAGACTGGGCTATTCTACCCAATGAGAACAGGCAGTATACCTGTAGAACAATATAATATCGCTTATTTTACTGGAAGCATCCTTGTTTCTCTTGTGTAAAAGAAGGGTAAGATCAAGTCAGTATGAGTTTTCTTTTTAGTGTGGGTTAGTTAATATTTTCCTCATATGACATGTACAGAATACAAGCTCTATCCCTGAGTTAATTATTACCATGTGGGATACCAGGGAAAAAGCATCCATTTAGATATTAGCATCCATTGCTAAACCATATGTAAAACAACGTAGCCTAACTGTGTTCTTTATATCTTAATTCTATCTATAGCTACAAATTCTAATTTTCAAACCTAGTCGCCTAACTGTTTGATGCCCACATTTTGGGGCTCCAATCTGCAATTGTTTGCAACTGCTGATGTGCATGACCAAATATATAATTTAGATATACTATTTCAGCATCCTCATGAGAAAATTGGGCCTAGCTCATCTAGTAACGCAAATACAAGAAAATGAAAGTTACAGATTTTCCCTTTTTGTGACATACTAAGATTCTAAGACTATGTCTACACTTGTAATTTTAAGTCGACTTAAACAGAAACTTACAAAGTCGACCTAGAGAGTCCACACTGGATGCCTAGGTCGACTTCTAGCGGCTAGGGAGACCTTAGGCAGGTCCACGGTCGAGGTGGGGCACCCCTTGTGTACAATGGGGCAAAGGGGGACAGGGACCCTGGCAGGCCATGTGGGCAGGGTGTGACACTGTCCAGATTTAGGGAACCATTTATGATATTATTTCCTATTAATATCTCATATATGCTATAATCCATAGGAGCTATGTCATATTTGGTATTAATAGAAAGGTAGTAATTTGCTGGGAATGATTATATAGTTCATGTATAGGAATTGTATTTGTATTAGAAGTTCGGAATATGGTTGTTATATCTATACTTTAACTTGTGTGAATCTATGGACACACCCGAGACAGGCTGTCTACAACCATTGTGTCCTGAATGTTAAGGAAGCTGCCAGATACAATGGGTCCAGCGAGAAATCTGATGAGCTATTAAGGACACAATGGTTACATTCCTTATGTCCTTAATGGCTCATCAGGTTTCTCCCTGGGCCCATTGTATTTGGGAGCTTCCTTAACATTAAGGACACAATGGTTGTAGACAGCCTGTCTTGGGTGTGGCCACAGACTCACACAAGTTAAAGTATAGATATAACAACCATATTCCGAACTTCTAATACAAATACAATTCCTATACATGAATTATATAATCATTCCCAGCAAATTACTACCTTTCTATTGATACCAAACTTGACATAGCTCCTATGGATTATAGCATATATGAGATATTAATAGGAAATAATATCATAAATGGTTCCCTAAATCCGGACATCACACAGGGCTCTGCCCTGCCCTTTGGAGGGGCATGCCAGGCTCCCTCTGTGTCCCCCCCCCCTGGGCAGGGAGGGCATTGGTGTAGTCCTGGGGTAGCCTTAAGTCGACTTAGGGCTACCCCATGTCTACAATGTCTTAATTCGACTTTAAAAAGTCGAATTAAGCCTTAAGTCTTATTAAATCTAAGTTTAATAAAGTCGACTTAATTTTCATTAAGTCGACTTTATTTTCCTTAAGTCGACTTAAGCAAGCTGCTTAAATCGACTTAAGGAAACTGTAGTGTAGACGCAGGGTAAATTAAGTCGACTTAAGCAAGCTTAAGTCGACTTAATTTACAAGTGTAGACTCAGCCTAAAAGAGTTGCCCGGCAAAGCAAGATAACCCCAAATAAAGTAAAACTTACATTTACTGTCTTCTTTGTCTAACAGGTTGACCCAACTAAATATTATGAAGCATGTGTGGCTGATGCTTGTGCCTGTAACACAGGGGGAGACTGTGAATGCTTCTGTACAGCAGTAGCCGCATATGCGCAAGCATGTAGTGAATTTGGTGTCTGTGTAGCCTGGAGAACTCCATCAATCTGTCGTGAGTGTTAACCAATGGAAGTTGAAAGAATGGTGCAACAGTTTCATGGCACTTGTTCTGAGAATATACTAATAATAAAAAATATGTTATTAAATATATGACAATAATTTGTTCCCAACCTTTGTTTCATATTAAACTGGGTTGACAATTATGTTGTTTCTCCTGTTGATTCATAACTTTCAAGACTATCCATATAGTAGGATAATAATATAATGAAAAAAACACAAGGCATTTTATTCTGAACATGTCTGTTTTCCTATTTTCCCTCAGCTATGTTCTGTGATTATTACAACTCCAAAGGGGGATGTGAGTGGCACTACAAGCCTTGTGGAGCTCCCTGCATGAAGACCTGCAGGAATCCAAGTGGAAGTTGCCTTCATATGTTACAAGGTCTAGAAGGTAAAAAAATCTGACACAGTATATTTTGTTTGCTGTAGAGTGGAAACTGGTTGCCATTTTTTTCCAGCTCAGTCATTGTTGGACCAAATTCTCCCTTCAGTTACACCCATACAATCTTATTTTCCTCCATGGGTTGCACTGCTATAAGTGAAGGCAGAGTTTGGTCCACTGGTGTTGAAAACATTTGTAGGATCAGTCCCTGTGAACTCTGCTAATGCTAATAGTCAGTCCCATATCAGAGAACAGTATTAGTATCTTGGTTCAAAGGCTAGTATCACATCCAAATCTTAGTACCAAGGGGAGCCTTGTTTGCTAAATAATAACTTTTGCCAACCAAAAAAGGAGCCATTAACAAGAATCTGGAAGCAGCAGTATATTTGGAAGGACCCATCATACTATAAAGAGTGCAAGCCAAAGAAAAGAAGCTAGGGGAAGGAATACAAGTTTTGAAAGACTTTGTGCCCGAGCAATATAGCCAAAAGTAGAAAAACAAAAAAAGAATTACCTTCTATATAAAGTTCCAGTTTAAACCATTCCAGTTTATACTTTTTTGTTATTGTTCAGGCTGCTATCCAAACTGTCCAGGGAACAAGCCATATTTCAATGAGAATGAGATGAAATGTGTTGATACCTGTGGCTGTTATGATGCTGAAGGAAATTACCATGAACCAGGAATAAGCTTCTACTCATGGGACAACTGTCAGTCATGGTAAGATTTAATGTACAGTCTGATCACATTGTGGGGAAAGGATCAAAGCAACATTTGGAAGTTATGTGCCGCAGACCCATGGTGAGGTAAATTCATGTTGCCTATGCAAAAAACAACCCTCTAATGTCACATACCAAATTTTCATATTCCCAGTGAGCAATTCTAGTCTGTTAAAGCAATTTTTGATTTTGTCAGATTTGTTCTCAGTTTCACAAGATATTCTTTATCTTAGTGCCCAGGAAAAAAATACTATATGCTTTATAACCAGATATGTTCTATTTTGTGCTCCTATATCATGGTGATATTCCTATAAAGTCATTCATCACTATGATATAAGAATGCAGAATAGAATAAATCTGATTATATAATATATAATATAGATTTGTTTCTGAGATTTTTTCTAAATCCACATATAATTTAAAGTTAATAACTAATCTGATCCAATATTCAGACTTCTTCCTTTTCTAACCTCAGGGCCAAAAATCATTGGGAAGAGTCAGAAATGTGGCAAGTAGCCTCCCTAAAGTCTTCTTTCTGCAGTTTTGCATGATTTTTGACTTCGCTCTTGTGCAGGAGCAGGACTCTGATAGTGAGATAGCTGGGAAAAGAATGGCATAATTAGCTATAAGGAGAGGACATAAGAAGAGGTTGGGGTGGTGGGATGGAGATGGGAAAGGAATGGACTTCCCTCTTCTGAACCTCCCTTGGACACATGCTGCTCCAATGGCAGAATTAGTTTTAGAGAGGAAGAAAGAAGTGGCTTCTATGCAGGACATGCTGCAGGTACTGTGGAGAAGGAACAGCACTTCCTTCCTATTCAACTTGAAATAGATAATTGAATCAGAGCTCATTTTCAGAATATTAGCAGGAATCTAGACAAATACCCATTTGAATTTCAGTCACAGTCTAATTCAGAAAAAGTGTGTGTCCTGTTGAACTTGAGTGAAAATTCCATAACATTAAAATGAGTTCATCACCCTTTCTGAATCTTCATTTTCACATTTCTTCTGTCTGTCATTTCTTTCAGTACATGCACAATGGAAGGCATAGAGTGCAAGTTCGATGCTAAAGGTAAGCTGGGAAAGAAGATTTATGAATGAAAACAAATACATGGACTTTTATTTCATTTGACAGGTATCTGACAATGTCATTCCACCGCTTCTGTTTTACAGCTTGTTATTGCTATTATGAAGGACACAAGTATAAATACAAGGATGTCATTTATAACACCACAGATGGTATAGGAGGATGTATGAGTGCAACTTGTGACAACAATGGAATAATTACCAGAAAATTATTTGAATGCGGTGGAATTCCAACCACAACCCCATTTACATTTAGTACCGTACATTTTTCCACTAGCCAAGGACAGCCTACATCGCAGGAAACAACCGCCACAAATATACCCCCAGTCTCCACTACATTATCAGTCACCTACACGGCATCTCCTCCAACTACAGCTACGAGCACTGCTGGCACAGCACCACCA
>ML685792.1:14290876-14353573 GCA_007922175.1 Pelusios castaneus | reverse complement strand
ACAAATATACCCCCAGTTTCCACTACAATATCAGTCACCTCCACTGCATCTCCTCCAACTATAGCTATGAGCACAGCTGGCACAGCAACACTTGAAACAGACACAACCTCACCCATTACAGGAACAACTGAAAAAATTACAACTGGTTCAGCCTCCACTCATAAGATACCTGGCAGCACTGGAAGTACTACGGTTCTTTCCATAAGCCCAGGACAGCAAACATCACAGGGACCTACCACTATATTTGTTTCCTCAGTTTCCAGTAAACTTTTGGTCTCCTCAACTTCAAATATGAGAACCTCTGGAAAATCTACTTTTTCCAGCCTTTCTTCTTCAACAGCTGCAACAACAGAAGGCCCCAGTACAGCTCCCACAGCAAGTGAAAAAATTACTTCTTTCACTTCAGGCAGAATAACTTCATGTGTATGCAGTGTGTCTGGTGATTTGTTTTCGCCTGGTGAGTTCCCTATCAAATTCTGATATATACCATGGCATTGATTTTTTTAATGAAGTGTAATTTAAGAATGAGAATTTTTTATATATATAAAGATTTCATGAATGCATATATTTTAAAATATTTGAATAATTCCTTGGTTGATTTTTGCTGTATATTTTCCTCATCCATTTAATTTCATTTCTGTTTTTAATTTTGTTTTATAGGGAATGTTATATACAATAGAACAGATAAAGCTGGTTGTAGTTTTTATGCACTTTGCAGTGACAGATGCAAAATTGAAAGATTCCAGGGGCCATGTCCAACAACAACTCCTAGTTTATTAATCCCATCATCTACAGTACCAAGCTCATCAACCCCAACAGCTCTATTTTCTTCAGTCCCAGCAACCCCAGAAACCTCTAAACCTGCTCCAGGACCAGGTTGCCCTGATGCTATGCCTCCAAGAAAGGTGATCCAATTATCTATTTTCTTTTTTTTACATCATCACCATTCCCAAAAGTGACCCAAATTCTGCCATCAGATAGTCTCACACCCAACTCCCATTAATTTTAGTGGGAGTTGCTCATGTATATTCCCAGGAAGAATTTGGCCATTTGAAAATAATTTGGTATGATATAACCTCTGTGAACTTGTTCTGTCTACTTTTCCTATTTGCAAATTGTCCAAAGACTGACTTGCAATTTTTACAAATTTGTTCAATATTCAAAATTTCTCTTTTAATGTATTATTTAAATAAATTTCAGCCTATAGATTGTTTACAGTGTGTTCCTTGTAAGTGATCCCTTGCATATTTGATGTTCAAGCTATATGATTGATCACTGAAGACGTATAGAATAGCTTTCATTCCCTAACTGGATGATGTGACTTTTATAAATTGCTACCCTTTCTGCCAAAGTGTGTTTGTTTTTTGGATGAAGCAAAATTGTGTTATGGAAGTCAACAAAATTTTTATGAATACCCTTTTCTCGATATTCATTCTGCTCTAAACCCAAATACATAAAGACAGACCCTTGTAATCAACCCCTCAGATATGTGACCAACTTTCTTTGTATTCCATTCTTTGTAATCACCCATAGACAATCTTACTTGAAACAACCTAAATCCCAAAGATTATTATATTATTGTTGATTTACATCTAAATTCTGTCTCACCTTAACCCATCTGTGCAAGAATTTCCTTGTCTTTTCTAGGTAAATGAATCATGGATGATAAATAATTGCACTATGGCAACTTGTGAAGGAGACAACAGAATTGTTCTAGTGCCTCCTGCACCTGTAGAGAAGATTACTTGTGCAAGTGGACTCCCACCAGTAAAAGTCTACGATGAGACTGGCTGCAACTACCACTATGAGTGTGACTGTAAGGGAACCAAGAAACAAACTGTAATAATGATGCATGTTATACTTTAATATTGCATAAAAAGGGATTTTCAGACAGTTTAGATTAATTTAGTATTTTACGATAGTGGGCTTCACTTCTTGGATTATAGAGTGCAAATTTATAATATTGTTATAATGAATCAGTGCTTTATGCACAATATTTTTCTTGGAAGATAGAAACAGGCTAAAAAAATAACAGTATAACATTAAATTATTGGTTTTTCTATCTAGTTTGGTATTTATTACACTCCCATGGCAGTAGCATTATAAGAATTCAATGGCCAGATCATCAGCTGGAATAAAGCTAGATAGATAGAGAGGAAAAACATATATGGATACTTAACACCAGCTAAATTCTGCTTCAAGAATCCTTGTTTTTTCAAATTCCAAAGGAATAGCCTTTTTGTTTTCAGATTCAGTACAGGGTAGAATGATTATCATTTAAATATTATGTATCATCTTCAGTTTCAGTAACAGCAAGAAATCTTTCTTTGACTGGTAAATTAAGCAAATTTGCTATTTTTAGCTTTTGATTATAATCACACACTTTTCTTTTGTTTTCTTCTGATAGGTGTCTGCACAGGCTGGAGCAATTCTGACTACATGACTTTTGATGGAATTCACTACACATTCCATGACAACTGCACATATGTCCTGATGAAACAGATTGTGCCAAAACACAATTTCAGCATTCTCATTGACAATTACTTCTGTGAAGTGCCTGATAGACTTCCCTGCACTAGATCTATCATTGTGAATTATAACTCCATGGAAATAGTGCTGATCAGTCAGAAACACCAAGAAGAGAGAAACAAGGTAAAACTTAATAGATTTTCAAGTTTTATAAATAGCTTCAATAAAAAACATTTTAATAATAATAAAGAGGCATGCTAATAACATTGTATAAAACAGCTAAAGATTAATAACACATAGCATTAGTTATGTGGCAATTACATTTAATTCCATAAGAACTCCATATTATACTTCTGTGTGTGTGTGTGTGTGTGTGTGTGTGTGTGTGTGTGTGTGTGTGTTTTACTTTTGTAACCTCTCTCTCTCTTATGTCTCTTTTTTCATTAGGAACGTAAAGGAAATCTTCAGATGGGACCTCTGCCCTTTCTTAACTCATAACATTGCCATCATATGTTGCAAGACTTGACTCCCTGCCTAAAACATATCAGCTGAAAATAAACCTGTGCTTTAGCTACTTTTATTTTCTTTGTTTTTAGATTCTTGTCAACAAAGAGCCAATCAATGGAGGCTTCAGCAAAGATGGCCTTTCAGTTGCCAATGCTGGAAAGAACATGGTTGTTGTAATCTCTGATATCAAGTCTCATATCGCCTTCAATGGATTCACCTTCAGAGTGAAAATACCATTTAACATGTTTGGACACAACACTGAAGGCCAGTGTGGTAAGTAGAGTGGCTTATCTCCTTTTCCATAAGGTAATTCGCAGAAGATTGTTTTCTTTATTTACACTATTGTAAGATGCCCTTTAGCTGATCATTTAAGTCCTTAGGAGCTAGAGCAGAGTAAGAAAAATAGCGACAACGGGATTATGGAGGATATCATTTTTAACTATTTAGTCTCAACATCAGCTCAAAATGCCATTTACTTTAAGAACATTTGGAATTTCAGTCTTTCATAAACTGTTAGGACCAAGTAAGTGTAGTGAGATCGTGGTAACCTAAATCAGGTAACCAACCGCCCTTAGTGTGTTTGTTGCATCCAGAGTGGACATTCCCACTTTTACTTAACATGCTGTGCTGAGTTGCTCTAATGCCAGTGCTGCAATACCTTTCAAACTTGCTTTTATCCATTTTCTTCTAGGCACATGTTCAAATGACAAAGTGGATGAATGCCGCATGCCAAATGGCAAAATAATTTCCTCTTGTTCAGAAATGGCTTCCTCTTGGAAGGTTGAGGATGAGAATAAACCTCATTGTGAAGGGGCCCCAACACCAGTTCCGCCTGTTATGCCAACAACACCTGTGCCCTGCAATTCTACTTCTCTTCTTTGTGAGCTGATTTTGAGCGAGTAAGTTCAATTCATGCTTGGCGGATGTTTAAATCTTGTGTACTGAAAAGAAAAAAAAGTATTTGGAAGCTTTAATCATGGTCTTTGAAGTGGCCTCAAGTAACAAAAAAAATGCATTGCATTATTGATTGTAATAAGAGTAAAGTAGTCTTGACTTTTTAAAAAAAGAAAAAAAACCTGTTTAGTTTGTTATTTCTGTTAAGTGCCAAAGCTTCTATTGCGGACAGAACTTTAGAAGGCAAAAATTTAGTCTGGTTTTATGCTATCTAAAAAGCCAGTTTGCCCTTGCAGAATTCTCAAAAAAAAAAAAAATATATCAACTGTGTCCCACCAAGCACTATTATTATATTGTCAATAAAACACTTACTTGGGGGTAATATTATATTTTAAACCTCAAAGACCACTTATGTCATTGTGCTTTAATTATTTCACTCTGACAAGTCTAGATTTTTATAGTGATTGTACACCACAGATCAAATTTCTTTTCCCTTGTATTTAAAGAGTCTTTGCAGAGTGTCATAACTTTGTGCTTCCTGGCATGTTCTATAAGAGTTGCATCTCCAGTTCTTGCCACGTTGCCAGTGAAGCTATACCATGTAAGAGCTTGGAAATGTATGCATCACTCTGTGCTTTTGATGGTGCCTGTGTTGACTGGAGAAGTAAGACCCAAGGAAAATGCCGTAAGTAGGATTAAGGAATACTTTGCCTTGGATCTATTTAGTGCTTATTACTAACTTCTTGTGAAAATGTAAACATCTTCCATTACTTGGGAGCTGGAGGAATATATACGTATATCTAAACTTGACTTTTAATTTCATTCATTTGGCGATGGGTGAACTAGTTCAGATAAAATATAAACAGGCCTGGTTCTTTGCTGTTCTCTCAAATTCAACCACACCCATACCAAATCTTTTCTGACATTCAAAATCATTCAGTTGTCTTGACAATATTTTAGATATTTCTGCTTTTGTATTTGCTGATCCAAAGGGTTTATGAAGTGAGAGCACCAAAGGTTGTTACCCCTCCACATACATAGACTTAAAAGCATCTAGAATGCATCAAGCTTCTTTACCTTCATACAATGTTTCATTTTCATATTAAATTTTACTTTTGTTCCTACACAGCATATGACTGTCCTAAAGGCAAGGTATATGAAACATGTGGCCCTCTTAATCCTGTCACCTGTAGTTCTAGGTAAGGTTAAATCAAATAATTAGTTGTGTATTAATATAATGTCACTGAGCACAACTGTGTCTACATCTGGATGGGAGACATCTTAATAAAGCCAACTGCTTTAGGACAAGATAGCACTGATGATTGAGTAGCCTGAGTCTGATGAAAGGGGATAATGTGTTACTAGAGGTGCCATATTTGTTCTGTAATATTAAAACTGAAGTCCTGACTCCTTTGATTATTAAAAATTTGATGGTACTGTTCACATGAGTAGAAAGGCTGGCATTTAGGGCCTGGCCAATTTCCTCCATTGATAATTACATCGTGCTGCCTCAACTTCCCCTGCAATTTCAAATGGAGGTTGTATTTTTTACCTCCTGTTGTTTCCTAAATAGAAAAACATGTACAGCATTGCTGTGAGCTGTTAGATAGATATACTGCTCCATTTCAGAGTTGCTTGTCATTCAGTGGTTGGAAAAAATTATATAGGTATATAGATAGTTTCTGAATGTTTATAAAATGCTTTGTAATACTTGGGGATAAGGATTACCCTACTGTATAAATGCAAGGGGGGTTAGTACATAAAGGAAACCTTAACTGATTGGTTAGAGCAACTCTTCTTTATGCTTCAATTATGTTAGTGCTGTAAAAAGTTATTGACCATATAAGGCAGGAAAAGTGTACTTTAATAACCATTCCTTTCTTTCTTGTAGAACTGTTAGCTATGCAAGTGAACACAGAGTTGAAGGATGCTTCTGCCCCAAGGATAAGATCCTCTTCAATTCATACACTGACATCTGTGTGTCAGAATGCTGTAAGTTGGGAGTGGGGAGTGAAGGTGGGAGAAAGTGCTGGAGGAGGTTGTAAATTATGTGAATGTTAGTGTTTATGAAAGAAGAAGACAGACAGGACAACCTATATCTAGGTATACCATGAAAAGCTGCTGTGGAAACTTCTATCACACAGCTCTGCTCCTGCATCTTAATCCCACTCAGCTTTACCAACTGCCATTCTAGTTCTTTAATAACCAAATTCTGCTACCTGAACCAGTCTGACCATGGTTCACCTATAAGATATCACATTTGAAGCCTGATCCCTAAGAGTTTAAGATTAACCTATTAAACTCATTACTTTCCCCCTCCCCATTTTATATAACATTCCTAAAATTTAGTAAACCTGCATAATATTTCTACTACCAATGAAATGCCCGTTAGCCTGGTTTCAGATGTAACCTAATAGAGTATTGCACCTTCCTCATCTGAGCAAATATACCAGCCACTTAGCATGTGTATGCTGAGTGCCAAGACTGACTTCCCCTTGAGAATGGCTAGTTGTTTCCATTTAAATTATTTTTAGAAAGTGACCAGTAAATAGTGTGTGTCTATTTGTTGAAAAATGTGTCTGAGCTGAATGAGAAAAGATGAAGGCTTAAAAGTAAATTCTTTGTGGATGAAGTGTGTGGTAATAATAATATCTGAAAAGTGCTTTTACAAACCCTTAATTAAAAGGGTAAGTGAGATTCATTTGTATATCACGTGGGTCATCAGAATTGCATCAGCGTAAATCCTTTATCCTTTCATTTCCTTCAGCTTGTGTGGGACCAGACGGAATGCCCAAAGTGGTGAGTATTCAATCAATTCTTCAAGGCATCTTTTCCAGAAACACCTCCCAGATATATTTATACCCAGAATTTCACCATATCATTGGATTTTCACAACTCTTAGTTCTCATTTTGTTATGAAACGTGCAAGGCTGTAGCAGGCTAAAATTCTTAGCAGCAATAGAATGGAGAGAGATGATGCCAAGGAATTGATTACAGGCAATACCCATTGCAGTCTGTAGTCAACTGCACCCAGTTTTCGTTTTATTTTTTTAATCACATTTTAAAATCCCTAAATACCTCAAAGGAATTAGTACGAATCATGTGTAACAGCTTCGAATTACACAATGTTGTGTCTATATTGCTTCAGTTAAATTGCTAGTACTTCAATTCCAGTGATATATCATTCCACTGCCAAGTATTGGAGATGATATTTATTTATGGGTTTTCTCCTTGGGAAATTAAAAGCAGCCTGTCTGAAGATTTTCAGCCTGCTTTTAGGACCAGATTCAAACTCCATTCAAATCAATGGCTTGAGATCAGATCCCACAAAGTGTCTAGTTGAAATTACTATCAGCTTTGCGGCCTTCATCCAAGTTACCTTGAAAAAAATTCCTATGATCACAAGCATCAGAGAACAGTTAATATAAATATACTGACATTTTTACAGCCTGGAGCCCGGTGGACAAGTAACTGCCAGGAGTGTGTCTGTGACCCATTCTCTGTTACTGTACAATGTAAGCCACTTACATGTCAGACACCTGAGACACGCATGTGTGAGAAAGAAGGATTCATACCTGTCCCAGTGTTGACACCAGAAGACCCATGCTGTCCTGAAATTGAATGCAGTAAGTACCGGCTACTATTTTTATAGCCAGCACATAAAATTTAGTGAGCCAAAAACTGTCCTCTGTTATACCCACATATAGCTCTCTACCTAGTTAAGGTCTTTAAACAACACCTATCATTGTTATATCTAAGGGCTCTTAAAATTAAGTGTTATTCCTTGATTAATTCATAAATGTCCCTAGATACCAAAAGTTGATTTCTAAGTTACAGATAGATGCACATTTTTAGTTAGTTAAAAAAAAAAATCTTTTGGTGTATGTTGTGGGAGAGGGGAGGAGAGAGAGGGAAGAGGTTTTCTGAGTCTTAAAGTAGATGATAAATCAGCTCCATGTTTGTGGATTATGAAGAGTTTCTTTATGCACAGATTTTATGTTGCAGAAGAGCAATATTCACTTAAGTAGAGCTGAATAGATGAACAAACACTAAAGCACAAGCCCATAGCTGTACGTGACATATTACTAACTCTTCAGAGCAATTTTTGAGTACTGATAGAGCAAAATCAAACAGGAGAACATGCCCACAGTTTTTAGCCTCATACAAAGAGTCTGAACAAATGAGTAAGGGAGGGCTAAGCTTGAAATAGTCCCATGAAAAACATGAGGAGGATATGAGATGCTATCAAATGATTTGATTATGATGGTGTGAAATAACTAATTTTCTATGAGGATCAGTCTTCCATTCAGCCATGTGTGAATAAGTTGCAGAGGACTCAACAGTGGAACAGAGGTGTCTTTTGAATTTATCACACTGATGTGCTTTTAGAGTGAGAGACAGTGCTTAATTTGTGCCAGGGCTGAGCCCAGACACCTCTGGGCTTTCTATATCAGATATAGATGTAAAAAAATAGCCTGAGCCTTGGCACCCCTTTCATTACAAATTAAGCACTGGTAAGAGATGAACAATTACTTTAACTTGAGGAGAAGCTTGATGGGAGTATGGAAGGAGAGGGCCTGTTCAGGCTCCCATTCTAGTTCAAGGTCATTTATCCTCTTAAATCTTCTCTCCCCCTTCAGAGACATATCCCTCCAACTTCTTCAGGCTTCAGCCATATGCTAGCTAGAATGTAACTTGAGCTTTATGCACATTAAAATTTTAAAAGCGGTTATCAAAAAATCTACCTGTGCCCTTCTTTATGTTAGACTCTCTGCTTGCTCATGAAGACTGAGCACCAATTACATCTAAGCAAGAAAACAAAGACTCATATTGCTAGCTTTAGCCCAATATGCACTTTCTCTTCTGTCTTATTCCACAGGGTGCAATACAAGCACCTGCTCACAGGCCAAGACGACTTGTGAGCTAGGGTATCAACTAGCCACAATCATTTCTGAAGGAGAGTGCTGTGTCATTTCTATGTGTGGTAAGTTATTAGGCTTCTTCTGACCTCTGGGTTATAAAAGGCTCTAATTTCAATTTCAAAGGAAATATGGAGTTTAGAAAAAATGGTTGAGAAGTGATGAAATAAGTTTAGTATACATTAAACAATGAAAATTAAAAAACCAACCAAGCCAAAAATAAATAAATAAATAAATAACACTTACCATCACTGCACTATATTCAGAAAAGAAACCTGATAACTGTTTTGTGCTTCAGACTCTGGAGGTTTTAAAGATTGATTCTTTTTTTCAGAACCAATACCACATGTTTGTGTTCTTAATGGAACTATTTACCAGGTAAGAGCAGTAGTATTATACCAAGCATACTAATATATACTGATAGTTCAGTAACTCTCTAAAACCCTGATGCAAAGCATTTCACTCAGAGTTTCCCTGAAGGAGTTCTTTATCTCCTCTGCAGCATGGGGCATGGATCATTTGCTGGTGGATACTCTCATGGATTCTCTATATCATGAAGTCTTTAAGCCATTATTTCAGGACTTCAGTAACTCAGTTATAGGTTAGGGGTCTATTTCAGGAGGGGGTGGGTGAGGTTCTGTGGCCTGCGCTGTTCAGGAGGTCAGATGAGATGATCATAATGATCTCTTGTGACCTTAAAGTCTATGGGTACATCTACACTGGAGCCTTAGGTCAACTTAAGGAAGGTTAAGTCGACCTACAGACTGCTGAGTCCACATCAGGCTTTTATTACGTCGACTTAAGTGTTTCCTTAAGTCGACTTAATAACACCACCTCTTACAGTCAACTTAACACTTATGTCAACCTTATTAAGTCAACTTAAGCCAGTGTGGATGGGGAGTGCCCTTAAGTCGACCTAATTGGCCTCCAGGCCCCGATGCAATGTGGGACAGCTACCCACAATGCACCACTCCTCCATCAACCTAGCACCTGCCAGTGTGAATGCTGGTAGTTAACTGGAGTGTTCAGTGTGGACTCTCTAAGTTGACTTACCAAGGTAGACTTTAAGTCGACCTTGTTAAGTCAACTTAACAGAGCCTCCAGTGTAGACATACCCTAAGAGTCTATTTCCTGCATATTAAAGAACCTTTGTATCATGCTTGCTTCTTGGTCACCAACCCAGATTGGAAATATAGCTTGTTTTTTCAAGTGCCAAAATAAAAATGTTTTGAAGACATGCCCCTTTAAACAAGAGCAAAAGTAAAAAACATACCACTTTTATTGAGGGGGTGAATTAGTCTTTTATCCATTCCAGATGTGAGAGATATAACTTTCTGATGAAGCAGAATTTTGGGGAGTCCTTTTTTGCAGGACAAAAGAACCGAAGCCCCTCAAAAAATAACTCTAAGCTTTTGGCCTAGACCTCCAACTTGAGATCTCAGTCCAGATTTTCTCCTTAAGATTACAGCTGCTATCTTAGAATGTGATGTTGGGTCAAATTTTCCAAAGAGGCCTGAAGTCCATGTGTAAAGAATGTGTACATATTTATACACATGTAGTTGGATGCCCCAATGGATAGATGCATTAATACCTATTTGCATGTGATAACTGTTTCACCAGTTCTGAAAGCAATTCATAATGGAAAGCCTCTTGCAACAAGTAGAGTATCAACAAGTTTGCAAATTACTGGAGCAGCTCAGACCACCCTTATTGAGTAACCAATCTCAGTGTTTTCTTTTGATCTTTCTTGGCATATTCTTATCATCACTTTATTTGCTTAAGTATTTTGCATTATTTCAATCAGCTAGCCTGTAGGGGGGTATTCTGCACCTAACTCACATTTTTATATAGTATGTGCAACACAATTGCTTTATGCTGTCCATTGGGTAACTCAGTTTCACTCATGTTTTGGCATCTTTTATGTTCACAAAATTGCATTAAGTTATCTCCATACACTATCAGCTTACAAACAGTAGATTTCCTTAAGATATTTGCTCAGACTGAATGGTCTCTCTTTGGCCTCTCCCAGACTGGAATGTCTGTTCCAATGGATGCTTGTAAAACATGTACCTGCAGTTCTGAAGTAGATCCAGCCTCCAACAGAAATCTTCTGCAATGTGAGCCAGTCCACTGTGATACCGCTTGTCCCCTGGTGAGCTCCATATTTTTTTAATTTTTATTTGTTTACCTCTCCATTAGTTTCTAAACTGGCCAAAATGGAAGTCTCTCTTATTGACTCAATGCATTTTCTCTTCCACTTCTTATACAGGGTTATGAATACATGATGAAAGATGGAGAATGCTGCGGAGAGTGCATCCAGGTGGCTTGCACAATCAAGCTGAACAACAACACTGTCCAGGTTCTTAAGGTAGCTATTTCCTTTGATTCTCATTACACTTTGTTTTAGCCCGTGATGACAGGTGATAAAAGTTGACAAAATCATGAGATAGCTCTCAACCAACTTATGTCTTAGTTACAGCAGGGTATTCTATACGTTTATTCTAGCTGGACACATATTTGGATAACTAAATCCCACATTTAGACATTCAAATGGGCAGTGAGAGGGGACTGAATATCCGTTTTAGACATCTAACTATAGACCTGAGAATGCAGGTCTAGGATTTAGGCTTTAAGCTCCGCACTTAGGCAGTGAAGTTTGAAAAGCTGGCTCTCCATGTTTAATGTCTCAGAGGAAATTAAGGGGTTACAGATAAGTTCCTTCTGGTTGAAAGCATGAAATTGCTTGTCAGAAAATCCTGCACCAGTCATTGTCAAAGTAACTATACTGTTCATATCAGAAAAGAAATAATGCTAAACTTGTTTTATTTCTAATGTCAGCCAGGTGATATATGGAAACCTGAAGAAAATCCATGCAGCTTTTACAAATGCGAAGAAGCTGAAGATCAGCTTGTTTCAGTTACTGTGCTGAGAACATGTCCTATCTTTGACCCAAAGGACTGCAAACCTGTAAGTTTTAATTGGCAGGGCCAGATTACCGCAGGAGCTTTAGGGGCTTAAGCCATGGGCCCCAGGCTAAAAGTGGGCCCCACATCCCTGCAATAATCCAACCCTGCTACTCCTTATTCTGGCCGGCCCCATCTCTTCCTGCCCTTCTCCCGTCCTGCCTCTGTCCCGGCAGCAGCAGCATTTGACCTACGACACTCCCAAGCAAAGGAGAGGGAGAGTGTCTATTCCCCTTCTGGAGCATTTCATCTCTATTCTGCCCGCCCCGCCCTAGCCCCGCCCCTATGGCCGGCAGCTACACAACACAGTGCTGAGTGAGCACAGAGCACTCCTCCCAGTGGGGGAGAGGGAGTCCCTGCCACCAACCAGGGAGTTCTGCACTGCTGGCTGGGCCCCAGACTGGGCTGGCTGTGGGCCCTGCCTCCCCCTCCCCCGCCAGTGCCAACTGGGCCTTGGACCCTGGCCAGCCTCCACCCCCTCCAGTCCCACCAGGCCGCGGGACCAGACCTGCTCTGCCCTGGACCTCCCCTCCCCCCCAGCGCTGGTGAGGAGCAGGCCCTGGCCAACCCCCTCTCCCCCCAGTGCCACCAAACTGCAAAGACCTTAAGCCACAGAGTCCGCACCTATCCCCCCACCAGCACCAGCCAGGCTGCAGGCCCCAGACCCCACCACTCCAGTGCTGGTGGGGCTGTGCTGCCCCACACCTGGATGCAGCAGCATCACTGGGGGGCCCCACAAGAGTGGGCAGCTCCGGGCCCTGCAGGGCCTTAATCTGGCCCTGCTAATTGGTCCTTTATTGTTTGCTATTTGTTGAGTGCTGCAACACAGAACAAGGGGCAAAGAATACAATTCACTATAAAACTACATGGAATCAGTTATTAAAAGTAGTCATTTGTCAGGAATAGTCAGAGTGAATTCAATCTTGCTACAATGTCAGTTGTAACAGCCATCCTCCCCCGATCCGGAAAATTCCTGTCGACCCCACATAATATTCTACTACACCTTCTACTGGGGTATGTGGATTCAAGAACTATATGGAACCAAGCTGGCACGATTGAGTCTCCCAATCATGGTTTCACTTAATAGCCACTGCAAAGCCCACCTCCTGTTAATGCTAAAAATGCGAACCAGTGCTAGAAAGATCATCCATACACTAATTTTGAACCCTCTCTTTTTATTCCTGCACTGAAGGATGAAATACAGTTGACTCCTGATGGCTGCTGCAAAACATGTAACCCTAAGTGTAAGCCAAACTATTTTTTGATGTTCTGCCTCCCCTAGATTATGAACGATTATAATATTTCTAACTGTTTTTGAGTGAGGGGGGAGCTGGAAGTTTCCTCCCAGCCCTCACCCACATTTTTAGTTCTCATTGCCAAAGACCTGATAGAACACTGACTAATCTTTCCAAAGAAAAAGGGCAAACATGATTGTTTGACAGGTTCATGATACTCCCCATCCCATCTAAAATCTGTTTATTCTGCCTCAGCAGTGCTCTCTGCTACCAATGGCTTAAAGCTATAAGATTAAGACTGGTACTTAAATTCAAATCCCCAACTAAATTGCATGTGTTTCCTAACTATCGCATGATATGCATGTATCCTGCATGATCAAACATCTTTATCTAAGAACTCTTTTAACCGTTTGCTTAGCTGTGCATGTGAAGAAACATGAAGCATTTCTATTTATTTTCCTCTTTTTTTTGAGCAGCAAACTGCAACGTTCACAAGAACTCAGTTGTGATCCAGCACAATGAATGTGAATCTTCAGAACCTGTCGAACTGACATTCTGCGAAGGTGTTTGTGTCAGCTCCTCAGTGTAAGTGGCAGAGAGCTCATTATGCACCCCCCTTGTATTTGTCTGTTTCTGTGGCCTGTTTTCATTCAGCTGTGCAAGTGGTATAGAGCATGGACTCACCTCTGCACTTTCAGTAAACTTAATAATTAGCTGAAAAGAAAGTCTTTCTATTGAGAGCATTGGCTTGTAGATCTGAAACATGATTCAGTATTGTGGTGGAGGGCTTAATTGCTATTGAATAGTGTATCTCCAGCACTTTGCATGACACACAATATAATATGACGTTCCCAATATTAAACAGCCAGGCTCACAGAGGTAAACCCTTGTTCAAGTCACAAAGCAGAGTACTGAGTATCTGATAGCAAAAGCACCCAGAGGAGCAGAAGAACAACAGTGAGGAAGATGCACATTGTAATTCTGATTCTCCTCTGACTTACACAATTGTAAAATTGATACAACTTCATTGCCTTCAGTAGAGTCATATTTGATATATCACAGTGGCTAAGGAGAATCAGATCTGCATTCCTAAATAAGCCATGACTCCTGTTTGGTAAAGAGAGTCTATCATATATAAATTGGCCCATCCTACTATCAGTTGTCTCTTAGACTACCTTGATTTCTCCATCATACACTCATAGAACTAACTGCCATCAGATAATAAGGAAAGTCAGTGGAGAGACTGGAAAACTCAGACCAACAGCACAAAAATGGATCTTTCATGTTTATATTGAGCCTCCTCCCCCCCACAAGCAAGTCAGAAATAATGGGCCCAATCTGGCTCCCAGTAAAATGAAAGGGAGCTTTGTTTTTGAGTTCAGAGAGAACAGGAAGAGGCCCTCTATCAAACAGATTAGTTATTAAAAGTGTGTAATATTTAGCAGGGAATGTGTGGTATATGAAGAGTTTTACAGAAAGGTATAATTTCTTTTCTTTATCTGGCTGGGCAGGTATTCCTTTGAAACACAACAGATGCAACACAAGTGTACCTGCTGCCAGGAACTTAAGAGCCACAAGAGAGAGGTGACCCTGACATGCCGTAATGGAACAAGCATGAATTATGACTATGTCTATGTGGAACAGTGTCAATGCCTGACTCCATGCATTCCAGAAACAACTACCCCACAACTGTCCCAGCAGGAAGATGAGCAGACAGCAAGATGATCATAGAAAAAAAGAACCCAGGCGGTCTACAGCACTTAAAATCATAAGCCACATAGATAAAATAACCTGGACACCTACTAAAACTTGGTTTCTTACTTATTTCACACTTTCACTATCACCATTTTCCACTTCTTAAATGTAAGAAAATTCAGAAGCCAAATAATTGTCTTCTAAACAATACAGCTTTTGGGGGAAAATGAGAAACAAAATTATAACTTGCATTGTTAGAGTGTTGATTTAAGCCCCAAAGTACTTTCCATTTCCAGTTCTCCTCTGGAGTTTGGAGACCATAACATTGATTTAGTTCTATATTTTTCACCTTTTTAAAAAAAATATTCTCACTGTTTCAGTGGGTAAGCCATTATGGATATTTGTGTGAAAAATATCAAACCCCTTAAAAATATCCCTTGTTTACATCATGGGAATTTGCAGTTACTCCAGTCAACTCTTTACAACATTAATGTTTTGCCAAGTAGTAGTGATACAGCTCTTTAAAACAAAAATAATGAAATAATGGTGATAGTGAGATGATATTTTACATAGAATACTTACTTCTGTAGTTGTGTTCCACTGTCCTTTGCTATTTATTTGAGAGTAGAGAAATAATTTTACTGGAGATCACTGTCTATGGATTTAAGATTGTGTATAGTTAACAGGCATCTGATAGTGGCAATCTTTTCCTGTTCATTTTGTTCTTACAGGATTAATAAAACTTGCAGCATTTTTCAACTTTGGTGACTTTGCTGTTTTCACTTGGTAGTGAAACCCAGCCTGACCAAGCGTCTGATCACTTTGGCTGCAATCTGTCTAGCTGCACCAGTCGGGCAGGATCATGCCTCAGATAAGCACAAATCCACTGCTTTATTGCACTGGAGGAAGGAGGCAAGTCCTTTGTGAAAATCTTTCCTACATATAGCCAGCCAGCTCTGCTGATTGGCATGTAGGATGGGCACAGCTATGGTTCTGCTTACTCCCAGTCCACCAGTTCCTGAGGCGGAGAGGGAGCCCCCACCCATTTTCCACATACCTGGACCTGCGATACAGAATGTACCTTATAGTGAGTCAAGATACTCAAATCTCTTGAGTTCAATAGAGCAGGTTTAGGGGTGACGATCACAGTCTAAATATTTGCATGGGGAACAACTGTTTAATGATGGGTTCTTCAGTTGGGCAGAGAAAGGTAAATACAATCCAACAGCTGGAAGCTGGAGCTAGACAAATTCAGACTGGAAGTAGGCATACATTTTTAACAGTGAGCATAATTAACCATTGGAACACCTTACTAAGTGAATTCTCCATCAATGGCAATTTTTAAATCTAGATTGGATGTTTTTCTAAAAGTATGCTCTAGGAATTATATTGGGGAAGCTCTATGGCCTGTTATACAGAGGGTCAGATTAGATAACTGCAATGGTCTCTTTTGGCCTCAGAATTTATGAATACATAAAACTCATTTTCACACAGAGCATGAATTCATACCTAATTCGCTGACCACTGTCACCCCTACTTCTTCAATAATACTGCTTCCTGGATTTCTTCTTTCAATTGAGTACTTGTGTTTCTAATTTCCCTAGGTCCGGCTGTATTATTTTTCTGACCTTAACAGTTACATATTGAGCTGCATTGGGTAGCCCTATAAACAACTTTGAAACATATAATATCTATTACAAGGTGTTTTTACTGTTTACAAGTTTGTTTAATAATAGAGAATTAAACAACAAATAAAACTTATTACCTTATCCACAATACAATGCAACCATGATATAAGCAAGTGGCTTAATAATCAGATTCTCTAATAATGCCATAAGTGGTGCCAAACAATTACCCCAGTGGTTGCATTTCCAGGTTATTTGCCTGGATCAAGTAAGTAGAGATTAATCAAACCATTGACTCTTGGATCCAAACTACCACCCCAGCCACATATAAAGTTGGGAGATTTTGGGTCCAAGGTTTCAATTCAAGCCTATCTCCACGTACAAGGATCCCCTGGAACCAACCCAAGCCCCCTCAAAAGGCAGAAATTGCTGCTCTACTAATTAATACTTTTTACAAGCTCAAGTAACTTCCTTTATGCGTACCAACAAGGCAGCATTTTCACTGTTCACACTAATAACAGGGTGAATCTCCAGCCCAGAAGTGAAGTCAGTTCTCAAGGAAAGCTTAAAAATAGGAGTTCCAACAGAGGTGACTGCCTAACCAAACTTAGAGGGGACCAGTAGCATTTTTTGCACCCACAACAGAATAATCCTCTGTTCCTTCCCCACAAGAAAATAATCATAAAAGATGCTAGCCTTAAGAAATCATCTAACAAATCTCATCCCATTTCTGTACTATTAGTTTATGAAATAGGGTTAACCTACATCTATCTCAATTAGGATTATTCTGCTATATGATACCCAAGGAACTGGTAGTGTAAGTGGCTGCTTCTCCAGGAAGACCAAAAGAACATGATAGAAATAAAGCAAAATGTGTGACCAGTAGCAGTAGCTTGATATTTATTGGTGCTCTCAGCTCCCTTTGAAGTCAATAGAATCTGCAGGGGCTCATCACCTTAAAAATCAGGTCAGAAATTGGATTTTTGTGAGACTGTTTGGCCCCCTAAATTCTGATTGTTTTCTTGTGCTCGCCAGTTACAAAGCCTGTCTAATAAGTTATCTGGTTTGTTGCCTTCACTGATAACTATTTCAACCACTTTACTAAAATGCTCTGTTTGGTACTTTCACTTCAAATGTTGTTCATCTGCCCTCTAGTGATGATTAGGTGATTCAATCAACAGCTTCCAAAGGGGTAGCAGTGCTAGTCTAGATCAGCCAAACAAACAAGGAGTCCTGTGGCACTTTTAAAGACTAATGAATGTATTTATCACATGAGCTTTCATGGGAGAAAATCCCACTTCGTCAGATGCCCCATCTTCAAAGCGTCCGATGAAGTGGGATTTTCTCCCACGAAAACTCATGTGATAAATAAATTTGTTAGTCTTTAAAAGTGCGACAGGACTCCTTGTTTGTTCAATCGACAGAGTAACCCTTTATAAGGCCATCCAGTACAAATTTTAGTTTAGGCAAGACTATTATTTACTCACAAATCTCAGGAGAGGGTTTAAATCCTACAATATATTAAACACTAAATTTAAATAGAGGATGGCTGAAGAGTTTGATAAAGCAATATAGACCTTTTCACCTTTGTCACTATTTAACAGAATTATTTTACAGGCACCAGAGTGTGGTGGGCACTTGTCCAGTTTGGGTTAGTAGTGACCAGATTGAATTACTCTCAATTGGCTGCTGAGTGGCATGTGAAATGAATGTGGTTGCCTCAGAGCAGTCCTCAGTGGACATGTTGCCCCATCATAAAATACATCACTGGCAATGACGTAGTGCCAGCTGTGATGGGTTTTGTGCTGTAGACACCTGAACATTTGGGAGTAGATGGAGATCATCAAATTTGTATTGATTTATTTAAATAGTAAATGTCAATATTTGTATGACAACTCATCTATCTAGTATTCTTGTTGGTATCCTCAGCCAGGAGAACAAAGAGTCCATGGGCACACAGACCAAATTAACTTCTTGAGTTATGAACTTTGAATTCCCACTTGTCTGTGAAGTACATGTTTTTTATACAATAACTATACAAAAATTAAACAGAACTGATGGAAAGAGGGACACAAGGAAAAAAAACTAACAAGTGTAAAAATTAGTCCCTGAATTTCTTAAATCAAGAAGTTTCCACATTCTTCCCCATGTAAGCTGAGAGTCCAGAATAGAAGGGACAGCTGCTAGAGCTTGGTGGGAAATGTTGATTCATAAACTCAATGTTTCACAGAAAGGTATCTTGTTTGACAAAGTTCCAAAGAACCACAACAAGTTTCCATTGAAAAAACAGCCTGATTGGCTGCTGGGACCCCAAGGATTCCAGGGTCTCCAGCACCAGGGCAACCTTTCTATGCAGATGGCCCAATGGCCAAGGAGCTCTGGGCTTCCAGACTTTCAGGCCTGCTGACTCCCTAGGCAGCTGACTCTCCCAATCCTTAAAACAGCTATCCAGAGAGGCTGGCAGCCTAGGGAACCAGTTGACCTTGGTGTACGGAAGCTGTGGGATGCCTGGCCCTGGAACAATCTATACGTCAGGCCTGCTCTGAAGCCACAGAAACTGGAAGCTTTCAGGTCTTTGGCCACAAGGCTGGCTTCATGGTGGGGTCTCCCAGAACTGTGGACCCTGGAAGCAATGTTAGTGTCAGTTGATGGACAGTATGAGATCAAAAAGTATGTTAGTTACAATAAGGAGCTGCTGAGGTTATGGAAAATAAATTTGAGGTGGGGGATGGAGAGGGACGGACACACCATGCTTCCAATATGTCACAGAAATTCCACCTTGTGGGAAATTTTGAAATTTCCCACAAACTGGAAAAATCTGAGAGAAGGGCAGGTCTAAAAATTAGTCTTAGAAACAGTTGCTACAGAATGATCAGTACAAAAAAATCAATAGCTAGGAGTCCCTAAGAAAGGGTGAGAATCTGACATACCAATTTATCAATAACTGCATTAAAAATGAAGATGTAAACTTGTGGTTGACATAGTGATCAATTTAGCAAAATATATATATTCAGCTACCATGTCTCCTTTTAATTTAGTTAATCAGAACAGGAAACACAGCTCTTGAAGTGCACTTAAACAAAAACTGTATTATTTCAGTCTTGAAAATGTTTATTGTGCATTCATGCCAATATATCAGTACAGTTATATATTACAGAGGCTATTGAATTAGGGGAAAAAAATCAGTAGTATATCAGATTAAATCAGCACTGGACAACTTTGCTAATTATTGTTGCAATATACTAGGTTAACTTAGAAAATGTGCTCTTTGACTTTCCAAAAAGATGAGCAGATGTCCTGATGTTTCATTAAAAACTGTTGATGAGTGGCACTTGTCTATAACAGAGAATGGGGTAGTAGGATGTTTATCCAATCAAATTGCTACATTCAGGTGCTCTTGGGTACTGTTATTAGGAATGGCAATGTAGTAAAATATGCACATATATGTTTCTATTACCCAGTTGGGTACAGTTAATTGGTCTCTCTGCACAAAGTTTGTTTTGCCTATCCCTTTATGTAAACAAATCTGTAAGCTGTAATATAGTCTAAAGTGTTTATTTAAAACAGCTGCCCACTAGCAAATAGTTTACAGTTTTTATGAACAATTACACAATTCATTGAAAATTTCAAGGTTAATTTTTCCACTTTGTAAAACTGTGTTTACTTGGTGGATTTTAGTGCTTATGAACATGAGAGAAGCTGATACTATAGAACAAGGGAGTGTGTGGGGGATGTTTGCACAGTGTTTTCCCACAGCTCATCTCTACCCTAACAAGCTGCATGTCTCCTTGTGCCTGCCCCAGCTTCTCCTGAATAGGAGCTGCCAATTAAAGTCAAATTCCTGGTGGCTTGGGGAACAATAGACTAAACAAATAAGTTTCATTTTAAACAGGCAATGGAACCAAATACCTCTTTACACTTATGAAATATAGGTCTGAATTTTGCAGCTTGGACTTTCTCTCTCTTTTTAATTAATATAATCTAGAAGCATTTGAGGCCAAGAAAAATAAATTGTCATCCTTCCAGCCCTCCCCCTCTTGCTTCACCTTTTCTCTCTTTCCCCTTTATTCTCACTTGCCTTCTGAGTTTGCCTATCAATACATTCCAGGTTTTGCTATCCTGCTCCTTTTGGATACTGAATTGAACTACTTGAGATAGTTCCTTGTATCTTCAAAGCGTCGGACGAAGTGGGATTTTTCTCCCATGAAAGCTCATGCTCAATCTGTTAGTCTTTAAAAGTGCCACAGGACTCCTTGTTCATTTTCCTTCTATCAGTATCCTGCTTTGATCCTGGTCACTGAATTCCACTCAGTACCACTCTCTTCACTGAGATGTGATGGCTGTTTCCCCGAGTAAGAATTTTTTGTCCATATCTTCGAGTGGAATATCATCATGGCTGAACATTCTACTAGATACATTTATTCACTTCTTCTACTCTCTCCCCACCTCTCCCTGTGCACAGATGTGTGGCATTGTTATGAAATTCCACCATGAAAAATCAATCTGATGAGACCGTTATATGGATAATTAAGGCTATGTTATGACACTAGGGCAATTCACCTAGACCAGTAAAGGGTTTTGTCACCACTTGTCCTGTAACCCTGGATGCTTCTGTGCTGTGCAGCTTTGGCTCAGAGACCTGCTCACAGCATAATGGCCTCATGCTGGAGCCTGACTGCTCCTTTCAAGGTGACACCAACAGCCTCTCTAGCCCTGTTCCTCCCCAAAAACATCTTCTGCAGTGTCCAGTCCCTCTCACTGCACAGCACTTAGTTGGGTTTGTAATAAAGCAAGAGTAAGTTTATTAAGGAAGAACAGAGCTTCAAGTGATTTCAAACAAGAATGAGAGAGATATGAAAGGGTTACAAACAGAACAAACATGCTTTCTAGTGTCTATAACTTAATTCTAGAAAGATAGTGCTTTGCTGAAACACGATTTCTTACGCACACCAAGTTGTTAGCATTCTCCAGCATGACTGGCTTTTCTAGCCAGAATCCAACGGGCACAGAATCAAGTTATTTGTTCCCCCAGGAGATTATGTCAAAATGGCTTTTTGCATCTGCTCTTCCTTTCCTAAAGCTCATTGTTTTGTTCCCCAGATGACCTCCTGCTGTTACTTCCTTCTTGTTGACTTTCCATCCCCCTGCCGATTCCTATGGAAATGAGGTTTCTGCTGTTTTGGTTCCATATGCGTAATTTATACTGGAGACAGGTAAACAGCAACCTTCCTTCTGT
The DNA here is from genome assembly GCA_007922175.1 of Pelusios castaneus. NCBI lineage: Eukaryota > Metazoa > Chordata > Testudines > Pelomedusidae > Pelusios > Pelusios castaneus. Next base: position 14,332,030 of record ML685792.1, on the reverse strand, counting down.
CTGGGAGAAAACCTGTTTCTCCCTTTGTTTGGTCACAGATTTTTAAGCACAATATCAATGACTATCCATAAGTCCTCATACACTGTTAATACACACATTTCACAATAATATCAATCTCCAGTGTCTCACCAGCTTTAATAAAACACCTTACTCAGTACACTTTTATAATATAGTAATATTGTATATAATCAATTGATTTAACTGCTTATTCTTTGGGCTTCAGACATTCTATTCCATCCCAGGGGTATCTGAACCCTGATAATCACGTCTACTGTGTGGAAATTTATAAAAATGATTCCCGTTGGTGCTAGCCCTGATGTAAGAGCTCTAAATGTAGATGAGACACTGGCAGATTTCAGCATTTTAATCACAATTTTAATGTTAATTAAACCAGCGGAAAGGAAGTTTGACACTGTGATAAAAATACATTTGGCCCCAGGTGCCTTGCCTTCAATAGCTCCTGTCAGCACTAGCCTCAAAGAACTGATGTTAGCACTGATGGGAATATCTTTACCAATTTCTATAGCCCTGACAAAGCTGAAGTTTCAAATGAGAGACAAACGTCAACCAAAATTTCAAATCTAAAAGTTGGCCAGGAAAGATTGGATTTACACCTCCATTTAAAAACAAAATGAAACTCAGAACACACATATGGATTCAGAGTAACTTTTCTGCATTTAGTTATTTTTTTAAAGAATATTTTCTATTTTTCTAAGATATTTTAAAAGGAGAAAACAAAACTGATAATCCAAACAAACTCATAATTTATCTTTTTATAACTGATTTCTATTCTTTTGCAATCAGATTGGCTACATAGAAGAGGGCCTTGGCCTTTCATGTCTTAAAGATAGTAATGGCAACTTTATTCTCTCTGCTGCATTTTAGATCATTTTAAAACTTCTTTTAAAATATTATTTTATGCTAACAGAGAGCAGGCTACACTCCCTTGTGAAAAGTTCTATCATTTTTCTGCAAGGGAATTCCATTCTGAAATCCCTAGAATGGAAAATCCTTCATCTTTTCTGCAGCTCCACATGAGATATTTCTTGCTAGTGAGAAATGTCACTGAGCCGCACACCCCAAGACCCCAGTCAGCAGGAACAGTATTGGAGAGATAGGAGCATACCTCAAAAGCAATCAGTGGACTGAGAAAACCAGACCTGTTGGGGGAATAGAGGATGAGTGTACTGAAAGAGGCAGCAGCTCCTAGGACGAAGTTGTTATGGACAAGAGTCTAGAAGAGGGCTGTTGGGGTCAGAAGGAATGACAGCAGAATCAGAGAAACCCTGGAATAGCTGAGGGGTGTAGGCTGGAGGGAGCCTGGAGCAGCCTGGATAAGAATGTTGTGGAGAGAGCAATCAGAGTCTGTGAGGGTTGTCTGGGGGAGAAGGGAGGCAAAACAATAGAAAGAAACCTGGGGCAAGAGGAGCAAATAGCTTTCCTCAGATCACTACAGCATATACCACCACAATTACTTGAGAGAAAAGCAAAGCAGAGAATGACCATCAAGAGCAAAGAAATTACTGGCTTATGTTAATACATTAGACTCAATGTTATTTTCATGTATTGTTTTCTAAAATTAGTGTATAATTCAGGGGTTCCCAATGTGGGGGGAAAAACTGGTCTGGGTCCTCAACCTGAAAGGAGGAACCTCAGACCCCTCCCAATAACACAGGCCCGTTCCCAGCTGAGACTCAAATAAGCAGAGAACAAGGTGCGTTCAAGGTTTATTATTCAGCTGAATAACAGTCTGACACAGATGGACTGCAGCAGGAAAAGAAAAGAAAAAAAAGAGAGCAGAGAGAGAGAGAGAGAGCATCACAGTTACAGGGGTTTTTTTATACACCCAAGGCAACTTCTTGAAACAAAGAAAATTTCACACATGCGTGTTATCAATTTACTTCTAACTTTCTTGTCTACAGGAGGGGGTTCTGCCTCCTCACTCAAGGACGCTGACTTTCTCAGCTACCACAAACTGCATTCTGTAATTAATACTAGCAGACTAGGATAGCAGACTAAGTTTTTCTTTATCTCTTCTTTACACAGAGCTTTCGTGTAAAATTTCAGTTCAGACAGACCAAACTCACTCCATCTTGAATTAGTCCCTACATCTTTCCTTATACATACACTTTCCCTCACAATTCCCCCTTTCGACCAAGAGCGAAAGCTCGCTGGTCAACCTTTTAAACATGATTTCCAACATACCTTTGATCAATTTCTTGTCTGCAAACATATGCCATAACCATATAGTCATTACTGGGTCTCGTGTGTACTATTTGCCAATATTTCCAAGGCTACAGACATTCACTATAGCTGTCTCTAATTCACTGACTCCTATCCAGGGTAAAAACCATCTAACAAAGGAATGGAATGCCTTTGGCCTCATTACAAGAGGGTTTACAACTCGATGAAGCCGGCGGGGAGTTCCCCTTGTCCATCCTTGCATTTCTCCTTGGGTGTGAACAGTTACTGCTGGGATAACAGCGCCCAATGTACAGCAGCCCCACCAACTAGAAGGAAGGGTTTTATAGGCAGTACGATTGCATATCCAATACCAACCCGAGCCCTCAGGAACTGGCCACAGAGCTGGACCAAGGATACCTAGCAAACCTATTTTTCTGGTGATGTTACATCCAGCAAAATTCCCTACAAAACAAGTATTATTCTTTGTGGGGTCAGCAGGCTTCTTTTCTCTTGAAATACAGGTAGCATAGCTATCCGTTGCAAAGACAAAAACATGCCACCTTTTGCTAGAAAAATTACTGTAAAAAGTGGTATTTTCCCACAGAGTGTCTAAACTCAAATTACTTGGAAACGGAATTCCCAGTAATGGTATACCATGATCAACGTGGGGAGGGGCATGTTTGCAAATCCAACAGTCAGACCTGTTAACAGCTTGTGTGATATTCACATAAGTGTTCCTGGCCCAGGGTGATTCAGACCAAAAAGCAGCTCCCAAAAGGGGAAGGCAGGTTATTATTACTATTAACCACTGCATTTCTAGGGCAGAACAGGGAGGTCCCTAGAACCTTATCATTATATCTTTTTTCCAACAGAAACAAACCCAAATTAGCCCTAAAATCCCCAATCCTACTACAACAATGATTGCAAAGTAATTATCCAGCTCAAGCATCTTTTACAGTCCAGTGATCTCCATTTAGTCTTTTAAGTAAAATAGGTGGAATTAAAGTCTCTTCTTCTCCTTTGTCTTGGAGATATGGATCTGAAACTGGGGCGGTCACTGCAGCAGGGGTCGGTTCTCGTCCAGGCTTCAGATGACTATGATGGATCCAACTGTCCTTTTCAGCAACTTTAACCACCGAATGTGTGGTTAGCAGCATCTGATATGGTCCTGTCCACATTGGAACGACAGCATTCTTTCTTTTGTGTTGCCTGATCCAGACCCAGTCACCTGGCTGATAAGGATATAGATTACAGTCCAGTGGCACCAATTGAGCCAATGCAGCAAATCTATGGAGAGAATGGAGAGACTTCTGCAAAGATAAAACATAATCAGTTAACTTATTGTTTCCCCCCCAATAGACTAACATGAGGGTTAGACCATTGTTTATACAATACAGGAGGGTGACCCAACAACAATTCAAAAGGAGACAGGCCCAGTGGTTTGCTTGGCCTGATCCTAAGAGCAAGCAGCACTACTGGAAGAGCATCTGGCCACTTTACCCTTGTTTCAGAATAGATCTTTCCCAAGAGGGTTTTAATACTTAGATTCATTCTTTCTACCTGCCCCGAGGACTGAGGGTGGTAAGGGGTATGAAACCTAGCTGTGATCCCAGAGGCCTTATACACTTCTTGTAGAACCTTTTCAGTGAAATGAGTGCCGCGGTTGGAATTGATTTCCTCTGGAAGTCCAAACCTTGATACAATGTCTTTAAGAAGAGCCTTTACAACTGCAGCGGCATCTGCTCGCCTTGTAGGAAAAGCCTCAGACCATCCTGTAAACTGATCCACGATGACCAGACAATGTTTGTATCCATTTGCGCTGGGTAAGTCAATATAATCAGTCTGCAATTTTTGAAAAAGAGTAGATACGCCCATGGGCGCCTCCCTTTCTGTCTGGACAGAACTGACTGTTTATTAAATGCTCGACAAGTTGTGTAATTCTGAGCCACCCTGGCTGCTTCTAAATGAATACCTGGTGTGAACCAAGATGCGAGAACATGCTGGGCTATTCCCCCCTTTCCTAGATGGCCACTCTTGTGAGCATCTAGGGCAAGTGTCTGGAGGAGATAGCGGGGAGCAATGGGGCGACTGTCAGGAACTTGCCACACCCCCTGATTAGATATTGCCTCCCACTTAGTTTGCCACAAACTACATTTTGAGGGGGGAACAGCCTGATAGATCGAGGACAACGAAGGCAAAGCAATCTGTGTCGCTTGGATGGAAACAAAAAGATTGGAGTGCAGCCGATTTGGCGGCCTAATCAGCAAGTTGGTTGCCTCGGGCGACCTCGGAATCCTCCTTAGAATGCCCAGGGCAATGAACAACAGCTATGGAGGCCGGGAGGTGGATCGCTCGTAGCAGTTCAGAAACCTCCCTGGCATTTGCAATAGGATGCCCGGCCGAAGTTAAAAAACCCTGCTGTTTTCACAACTGTCCTGTGGCATGACAAACACCGAAAGCATACCTGGAATCCATGTAAATAGTTACTGAAGTGAATGCAGCTAGTTCACAAGCCCGCCTGAGAGCAATGAGCTCAGCTGCCTGGGCACTTGTACCCGGGGGTAGAGGCTGCGCCTCCCATACCCATCGAGAAAGAACCACTGTGTAACCGGCACAGCGGACACCATCACAGACAAAGGAAGAGCCATCAGTAAACATTACATAGTCAGGATTTTGTAGTGGGATATCTGAAAGATCCTGCCAAGGTTTCTCTTAAAATTCAACAAGCGCACAATAGTCATGATAGGTGGTAAATCTTGTAAATCAATTGGAAGGGTACAGGAAGGAGAGGAAGGTGCAGTGAGAACCATCTGGAGAGTTTTTTTTAGCTGGGCAGTCGGGAGCAGCAAGGTGATTCCCAAAGGGGAACACTCAAGGGTGGCGTGCAATTTACAAAGAAGATCTCTTCCCATCAAATTAACAGGAGTGCCTTCTGCAAGGAGAAAGGAATGTTCAGATGTAAGGGGTCCTATTCTAACTCGGGCAGGGGAGCTACAAGGAACCTGTATAGATTTTCCCATGACACCCATTATTCTTTCTGATACCTGAACTGCTAAACCCGCGCCTCCCGGAGAAACGCCCAATGAAGAAAGATCCTCTCCAGTATCAATTAAACACTGATACACCTTATCTGCAACTTGGATAGGAACATAAGGCGAGGTAGAGGAACAATGAAAGGAAAAAAAACATTTGCCTCCCCAAGGTACATCATGTGGAAGAGGATGTTGGTGTGGGGGGTGATGAAAGAGTTAAGGACACTGTAGAGGAGTGTCGAGGGGTGGCCACCTGGGGTTGCACCTGAAATGATGCCTGAGCTGGCAGAGGAGCTGCCGGAGACTGAGGCATGGCAGTAGGTCGCCATTCATCAGAGTCCGGAGCATTCGCTCGGGGGTTAGGGGGTGGCACCAGGACTTTGCAGGCTGTCATTGCCAATTTTGCCTGCTGTACTTTCAAATCTTGCATGTTTGCCCACACATACCAATAATCCATTTGTTTAGGGTGGGGAATCTCCAGGATTCCCCTGAGGTACCTCAATTTATCAAGATTCAAACTTCCTAATTGTGGCCATTGTAAATTTAGTTCCCCATAAGTGTAACCTGGCCAGTTTCCCTGATAAAGATCGATCAGCTTTTTTTTCCCAGCACCCCGGTACCTGCAAGTCGGTTCCAATTTACCAGAATTTTTCCTAGGGGACTGTCTTCCGGAATGGACTGACCCTGTTCCATTGTCACCATAGGCGGACGTCCCTTTCCGAACAGATCTAAGCCCCTTCCCCCCGCAAGTCTGTCTTCTTGGCCCAACCTAGCTCACCCAACCTGGAAAGGGCAGGAACAATTCCCCAAACTGGAAAGGAGAATTCTAGGTTGCCTCAAACAGAGTGGAGGACTTATCCAGAGTTTAAAGGGATAGAAGTGGTTTCACAGTGCGGGATTTCAGACATCAATTCTGCCACACAGCATTACCAACTGCTCGATCCTGAGCGCCCTGCAGTTGGATGGACAGTAATCCTAAAACTGCCTGTGTGCCCAAAAGCGTGAAAACCACAAGAAGACTGGCCTATGACAAGATAGACAAACAAATACAGAGACTTACAAAGATGTGAACCACACAAGAATATCAACAAAGAAGTCACCTTATCGCCCCAAAGGGGTTGCAGTCCTGCCCCAAGTTCCCATAGGTGAACTCACCCAGTCTGTTGGCCGGCCGGGGCTGGGGCTGGATGGCAGCGCCTCTGAGGTGAACTGGGTACTCCTTGCTGGCTCGCCAAATTTGTGGGGGAAAAACTGGTCTGGGTCCTCAACCTGGAAGGAGGAACCTCATACCCCTCCCAATAACACAGGCCCGTTCCCAGCTGAGACTCAAATAAGCAGAGAACAAGGTGTGGTTCAAGGTTTATTATTCAGCTGAATAACAGTCTGACACAGACAGACTGCAGCAGGAAAAGAAAAGAAAAAAAAGAGAGAGCAGAGAGAGAGAGAGCATCACAGTTACAGGGGTTTTTTATACACTCAAGGCAACTTCTTGAAACAAAGAAAATTTCACACATGCGTGTTATCAATTTACTTCTAACTTTCTTATCTACAGGAGGGGGTTCTGCCTCCTCACTCAAGGACGCTGACTTTCTCAGCTACCACAAACTGCATTCTGTAAATTAATACTAGCAGACTAGGATAGCAGACTAAGCTTTTCTTTATCTCTTCTTTACACAGAGCTTTCGTGTAAAATTTCAGTTCAGACAGACCAAACTCATTCCATCTTGAATTAGTCCTGCTACATCTTTCCTTATACATACACTTTCCTTCACACCAACCACTGGTCCATGGGCCAAAAGTGGCCCATGGGGCTTTTTAAAATGGCTTGCGCTACCCAGGACACTAGCTGGGAGCCGGGCCATAGCCACCCGGTCCAGGCACGCAGCTGGGAGCCCAGCCACATGCGCCCTCTCCAGGCCCGGCCAGGGCTTCAGGGCCTGCAGGCAGGCCATGGGCTGGCACGGCTGGGGTGGGAGAGGGGCGAACACGGAACAGCAAAGCACGGCATCCGGCTGGGAGGGGGAGCTGGGCCAGCGTGGCTGTAGGACGTGCTGGTTGCAGAGGGTGGCTACAGGCAGCACGGCGTGACGGGGGTGGGAGCATCAGCTACACTGTTGCTGGGGCCCACATGCCTGCCTGGAAACTGCCCCCCCCCCCTTTTTTTTTGTAAAAAAACTTTAATTTTTTTTTCACATTAAAAAAAAATATATTTTTGGCTTGAGGGCCACAAATATAATTTTTACAACCCTGAAGGGCCACTAGTCTATTTAATTTAAATTTAAATTTAATTAATTTTAATTAAAATTTAATTTGAATTTAATGTAAATTTAATTAAATAGATTGGTAGCCCCTCAGGATTCTAAAAATTATATTTGTGGCCCATGAGCCAAAAAGGGTGGGAACCACTGGTATAATTAATAGCTGGAAGTGTTCCCTTTCTGTTTGTATGACACACACAGGCAAGTTTTGAACAGGATGGACAATTCTATTAAGATACCTATAGATTCCCCATTTTAGACACTTGACCCAGCCTCTTCAATCAAACAAAACCAAAATATCTGTTTTGGAAGAAGATTCAAAGGGATACACAGTTCCAAGTTAACCAATCTAGCAGCGTTTCATCTATTGAGAAATATAAGAATATAATCTTGAAAGGGAAAAGCAAGAGCCTTAAAAAGAGAGAAAATGGGGGGGGGGGGGGTGATATGACTTCAGGCGTAAATGCATGCTGGGCTTAAAACTGGTTGTTTGTAATAGGCACAAGGTAAGAGACAATTGACCACAAAATTTTGAATCCTATATTATTTAGTGAGAAAAGGCTTCTAGGACACATCAGCATGGGGTGGTTAAATGACCTCAATATTACTGAAGCCTCACAGACTCCTTGTATCTTTGGTAGCTCCCCCCACCCCAAGGGGGGCCTGAATCCCAGATTGGGAACAATTGTATTACTCCACTGTGTACACCCAAGGATAAAATGTACTCTTTCTGCCACAGCACTGCACTTGGAGTTGAAGCTCAGTTCCTAGCTGAGTGTAAAGTACTCCCCTACATCTTATATTCCCTAAAAGCAACTATTTCATGGGTTCTCAGAGTATCATGATATTCCTCCATTCCAGCTCCCCCCTTAAGTGCTCCTCTGAAGCTGCCCTTTTACATAACACATACTCAAAGCATAGGAGTTATTTTTAAGCATAAGGTATCTAATGTCATTTCTCTCACACACACAAAAAAACTTTCTTTTCCACCCATTGAGCACTGGATAATCCCCTTTAAATTCCTTTTTAATAATAAATGCACATCATGATCAGGAACAGTCATCATGGATTCACCAAGGGCAAATAATGCCTGACCAACCTGATTACCTTCTATCATGAGATGACTGGATTTGTGGATGCAGGAAGAGCCGTTGATGTGATATAACTTGACTTTAGCAAGGCTTTTGATACAGTTTCCCACAGCATTCTCGTCAGCAAGTTAAGGAAGCATAGGTTGGATGAGTGGACCATAAGGTAGATAGAAAACTGGCTAAATCATCAGGCTCAGTGGATAGGAATCAATGGCACGATGTCCAGTTGGCAACCAGTAATGAGTGGAGTGCTCCAGGGATCAGTCCTGGGGCCAGTTCTGTTCAACATGTTCATTAATGAACTGGATGATTGGATAGATTGCACACTCAGTAAGTTTGTGGATGACACCAAGCTAGGTGGGAATGGTAGACACACTGGAGGGCAGGAACAGGATTCAGGGAGACAGACAAATTGGAGCATTGGGCCAAAAGAAATCCCATGAGGTTCAACAAGGATAAGTGCAAATTCCTGCACTTAGGACGGAAAAATCCCATGCGCTGCTACAGGCTGGGGATCGATCGGCTAAGTAGCAGCACTGTAGAAAAGAACCTGAAGGTTATGGTGGACGGGAAGCTGGATATGAGTCAACAGTGTGCTCTTGTCACCCAAAAGGCCAATGGCATATTGGGCTGCATCAGTAGGAGTGTTGCCAGCAGATCGAGGTGATTATTCCCCTCTATTCGGCGCTGGTGAGGCGCCATCTGGAATACTGTGTCCTGTTTTGGGCTCCCCACTACAGGAAGGATGTGGACAAGTTAGAAAGAGTCCGGCAGAAGGCAACGAAAATGATTAGGGGGCTGGGGCACATGACATATGAGGAAAGACCGAAGGAACTAGGCTTATTTAGCCTGCAGAAGAGAAGATTAAGGGGGGATTTGATAGCAACCTTCAACTACTTGAAGGGGTGCTCCAACAAGGAGGGAACTAGGCTGTTCTCAGTAGTAATAGAGGACAGAACAAGAAGCAATGGTTTCAAGTTGCAGGTGGGGAGGTCACGGTTGGATATTAGGAAAAGCTTTCTCACTAGGAGGGTGGCAAAGCATTGGAATGGGTTTCCTAGGAAGGTAGTGGAATTTCTATCTTTGTAGATATTTGAGGCCTGGTTAGACAATATCCTGGCTGGGGTGATTTAGTGGGAGTGGTCCTGCTTTTAGCAGGGGGTTGTACTAGATGACCTCATGAGGTCCCTTCCAACCCTATGATTCTACCTTCCCACAAAGGGAACTTCTTTTATTTTAGACTCTTCCTTAAATATGTGGCATGTAGATAAAGTAGTACCCTTTTACATACTTTGGGAACCCTCTAATAGCTTCACTGGCTGTGTTCCGAAATCAGATGTATATATAGGTAGTTAGGCTTTGCATGTCTTATATAGGCAATACCAATATTTGATGAGGCCTGTGTGGTTCCTTCATATTACATTTGTTGTTTAAAGAGCAAAAGAATACCCTACACTACCACAATAGGTTGAGTCTCTTCAGATGAGCAGTAACACTGGGATTCACAGAAACTTGGGGAGAGGGTCCTAATCTGCAGCCCATTATTACCATTTGCAAAAATATTGGATTTGATGTTGGGGAAGAAATCTTACAGGGGAATCCATGGAATCAGGAACAAACTGTACTCTATGCAATCTATGCTAAAGAGAAAATCATACATTTCACTTGAGATTTCTTCTCCTTAAATGCAATGATTAGAGCAGGTTAGAATTATTCAATCATTTTATTTTATGGAGAAGTATAGCTTTGGCAAAATCACAATGTTTCACAATTTTGACTGATAGTTTTCAAAAAATGCTTTTTCACTTCAAATATTTCATGGAAAATCCAACCTCCCCCCATTTTTCTGAACTAATCATTTTTTCTGACTTTTTAAAAAGAAATTGGACTTTTTAAAACCAGTTTGAGGAAAGACCAGAATTTAATATACAAATCCTATAGCCTAGAAAATTTAAGATATAAATCAATACCCAGGTTAGATCTGAATACAAACACCCTTCCTCCTAAATCAGATACAGGGAAAGCCCAAAGTGGATTTTATGTTCTGTCCAGCAGGAAATGATTCAGAGTTTGCCCTGTTGTAAGCTTTATTTTTCTCCCCTCCATATCATAGCACAAATGAACATTCTTATTTAAAATATAAAAGCAGTGTCAAATAAACAAAGATATTGTGATGTCTTGTATCAGAGCAACCATGTGGGTGTTTTTATGCAGATACAGTCACAATGCAGTCCTCATGGTCATGCTATTTGCAGAGAATAGTCTGTGTTGCTACACTAAATTAATTAAGCTCCCTTGATTTTCCCAGCTGCTGTGGCTATTTTGTCTGCTGAAACAAGGTGACAAATGCATCTTCAGTATGAAAACATGCCATCCATGCTCACACTGAGCTATTTCTCATGTGCACTGAATAGAATAGAGGCAGGAAAGTGAGACAAATGTGACTTTTGTTTTAATTTCTACAGGAGCATATACATGCAACAACAATGCTCTGTCCTGACCTTACAGGGTCCCTATGTCACATGAATTAGTCCTGAGGTCTGCCAGGAATTACTTAGCTTTTTAGCTTCCATGCTGTGTGACTATGGCAAAGCCCTGAAAAACAACATAAATCATCCTTCCTTTTTCTCTAAAGTAAAATGCACCCCACAGAGCAGTTAGCAGGGGATATGTTTAGCTGACTTGCTACAGTATGAGCTGTTTCAAACAATGGAGTAAAAATGACAACTATTTAAAACTAAATTTAAGTGAGCCCCATAGGGTTTCATTGTCATAAAGAAGATTTATCACTATTATTTTGGCACCATTGTGGTAAATGTCTGAGCTATACTCCCACGGTTTTATCATCCGGAGATCGTCTGGTCAGGAGGAATAAGAAAAACATCTGCAGTTACAGTAGCAAGAATAAAAATTATAAAGGCTATCAATCCTCATCCTTCAGGGCATTAGCAATTGCTACATTCAGCTGTCAAAACATCCTCTATCAGCATGAAGAAAATCACAGAGAAGCATTATAGTATGGGTTTTTTCCACCCATGTCAAAACCATCAGCCACAGACCAATGGCAGAAGCAGGGTAACAGACAAGACAGACCTTTGACTTGTTCCTATGTGGCAGTTCTTTTCTGTTAGTAAGATTTAAACCTGATGTTAAAATACCTAATTATATCCTGTGCCTGCACACATCCAGGCAACCTGACCAATCTTTCAGTCAAAAGATACAGCTTGAAGAAGATAAATGGTAAAAGATCTGAATATTTTTAAGTAATATGCACTAATTCATACCCTCTACTGTGCTCACCACTTGATCTGCAATATCCAATAGAGAGCCTGATCGAAAGCCCTTTGAAATCAATAGAAAGATTCCCATTAACTTTGATGAGCTCTGGATCAGATCTATAGCCCCTTTATCTGTTTTCCCATTGTACTTCACTATAAAAAAAAATGAATCCTAAAATAGCTCTAACCAGATATTTCAAAACCGTATCTTGGGTGAATTAATTGTATAGACAAAGATATTATGAAAACTTTGTTTAAAAAAGAACAAAACATGACGACAGGTTTTTAACCTGATGGATACTGGCAATATGTTTAGTTGGTGTGTTGGGCCTCACCCTTAAATTAATTTCAGGTCTCTTCATTTTATAAAATATTTGTTAATTTTAAAGGTGTTAGTGTACCCTACCTTCCTGGCTGGCATCAAGCCATAAGTGCCTCAATTGCAAAATACTTCAAGCCTAGTTTAGAGCATTGCATAACAATTTTAAAAACAGGCTTTGTTTGGAGGGACTGAAGAAGTTGTTTGCTTTTCATTTTAAATTAATCAAAAGGGTCCAAGACAACAACAAGGAAAAGGGTAACTGGCTGCTAAAACCAGTAGCAGCTACTTCTTTTTATTCTTATTGGAAAAAACTAACTTACCTACCTATTAACGCTTATTAGGAACCATTCAAAATCAATTTATTTTCTTCAGCTTCATTTTTACCTTAAGAAAAAACAGGAATATTAGTACTTGCCTACCACATAGGCTTGTGAAGTTTAAAGTTTCCGTTTAGCCCAAAGTTTACATTTTATAAAAATCACTTGCTTTTTTAAAACCCAACACCCACCGAAATATTCCTTAATGTTTTTAGAAAAACAATTTTCATCTGTGTTTGAAACCCAGGTTATGTACACACACTTATGTCAGTATAAAGTATGTCACTGGGATGGTGTGAATAAGCCACTCTGACCTAAGTGTCAGTGGACAGATCTAGGCTCCCACTGCCATGGCTGCTACCGCTTGTGGGAGCTGGAGTAATTAAGTCAATGGCAGAGCTCTCTCTCTCTCATCACTTACACCAACGGCGCTACAGTGGCGCATGTGCATCACCGAAGCAATGCCTCTGTAAGCTCTGTTGTGTACCCATGGCCTCAGACATTACAGGCCTAAGGATCTGGAAGCAAAACACACTCTACAAAAGTGAAATTAGTTTTGTTGATTTTCATTGTCCAAACTGAGATTAAAGCAAAAAAGATCATAAACGGTGGCAAGTGAATTATTTTAAAAGTCTCACTTTGAATCACATACCACATTAAGGTAGACATTTTTGTTTTACAATGTACTAAGCTGATAGTATCCCTTTTATGCAAAACATTTTGTAAATGAAACATGAGCATTACTAACAATCAGTTATTAACTGTTGCAGCTAAAAGAAAGTTGCTTTTTAATTTTTCTTGTGCCAGTTGTAGCAAAAAGGTGGACATGTTATTGGTGATTTGATTGTTTTTCTCCAGTCACCTTTCACTGTATTTACTGAATACAGCTAAAGCAGGCCTTTGCTCCATATGCTCCAGTGTTCCTAAATATGAAGTTTTCAATGAGGAATATCATGTCTGCTACACTTCATGCTTCCCAAGATGTGAGTATTGCTCTTCAGCAGTGTGCATACAGGAAATCTCACTGCAGTGAGATTGCCCAGTGACCACGTGCTCTTTCTATGCTATCCCTGACTGAGGCCTGGTCTACATTGACCAGCAAATTCGATCGGTATTACACAAGCTATGTAGAGTAGCTTGCGTAACTTATATTGACGACTTAACTTCTGATCTACATGCCGTCTCCACTACGCTTCACCAACAGGAAATACATACCCATCAACGCAGCACTACACTTTTTCTGGAGGTAGTTTTAATAAATTGACTTCCGGATTGATTGAATGGGTCTTCACTGCCGCTCAATCAAACTGGATAAGTAGATGTAGCCGAGTCAAGTTAAAGGAGGCAGACTGATGCAAAGACTCTGTGCTTGGATTTTCACATACCTTAGTTAATAGATAGTCATTTAATTAGCTCAAACAGTGTAATTTGAAGTGTGCAATGTCATTTATTACAGTAAATTGAAATACAAATACAAATTAGTGTGCAGTCAATACTGAGGTTGAAATGCAATTTCTTGGGATCCAGATTATATCAGTACTGTTGTTACAGATGCAGAAACAGATTCTTCCACACAAGTCCATTGGGTTGAAGAGCGGCAGCCAGAAATGAATCTCTAAGGATTTATTTTGAAAGACGACTACTGTTTGGAAGAAGACAGACAAACTATCCCTACAAGTCACTTACAATGTCCTAGAAGCAAAAATCTTGCTGAGGTTTATGTTTGTTAGTCTGTCATTGTTGTAGCACATAATATTGGCATGGAGCATCCTTCTGATAGTCTCACATACTCTTGTAGGAAGGTCCAATTAACACAGTCTGAAAATTCAGAGATTTTTAGCCAGTTATCAGAATGCTTAAGAAATAGACAAGTCTCAGAAATCATCACTGCCGAAGAAATAAGTGCCTTCCAAATAATGCATAAAGACAGTATGAAGTGCTGGACTAAAATAGTTACAACCATTATACGTTTTAAACAGTTTATTTGTTTAATATTAAAGCATTTCACTCACTCACTTACAGCTGCTATACAATATAAAAGGTTTTCAAATGCATGCTGAGAAATTCCCAGTTTTGATAAAGATATTGCTCCTATGTTTACAGATTTAGTCACAAATGTAGATAATGTCCTTAGAGATCTTCTGTAGCTGTCCACATTTTCTTAAGACTCATGTAGACAGATCATCTCTTTAAGATAGAAGGTAAAAAGCCAAATTTTTATGACCAATGAGAGGGAAAGGCAAACGCTAGATCAATAGAGTTGGTCACAGGTTTTTTTTTTTTTTTTTTTTTTTTTTTATTTTTTTTTTTTAAACACAAGAGAGCTACCACTGCCACCACTACATGGGTCATGCAAATACCACAGAAAAGAGGAATAAAAATAGAGGTTTCTAAGAGCCAGCCTACACTTAAAAGATTTGCCAATCTTGCTATATTGGTAGCATGTACCATTAAAATGGTACATTTGGCTGTATAAGAACTTCTCTCCATTTAACTACATCTACACTAGTACTTTTGGTAGAATAGCTATGCCAGCACAAAAGAAAAATTCATCCTCCTAACCAACATAACTGCTGTCAAAACTTTTAAGTGTAGACCAGGCCTAAGATAGCATGACCTGAAAATCATATAAATTGTTTGAATGGAACAGGGAGCAAAAACTCTAAAATATTAACTTCTGTGCTGGTCCTGTCCTACCTCCTCCTCAATGATAGGGCCTTCATCAGGTCGTTTTAGGGTCCTTATTTAGCATTTATACAAAGAACCCTTTACAAAAGTCAAATGAGTGTCTCTGATTTTTAAAGACTCCAATAGTGGATTTTTTCAAAAATGAAATGAAGTTTCCTTGTTATGTTGCAGTCTAAACTTTACATCATTGTGTTACTGTGTGACAAGCTTGACATGAAAGTGATCAAAAACAAATGGTGAATTATAAATTTTTAAATTTCTCTTGCATTTAATACTATTTTGTAAGCTGTTAGGAATTTCAAAAGGATTTTTTAAAAAATGACATTCATCCTCTAAAAGACAGATACACAATGGTTAATGGATAAACAGCAGAAGAACATTAGTAAAATCTCTGTTGTTGTGGCCAGCAAATGTAATTGAGAATAGGAAAAAACTCGTCAATCAACAGAAAATGGAATGGATCAGTTTTTAAATGCTGTGCGCAGCTACTGTTACCATAGAACTTCAAATGAATATTTTTTTGAATAGCCATAGTTTGACACTTAAGGCCATATTTACATCATCTTGCATCAAATGTCGATGAATGTTCCAGTCCTGGGTGATACTGTCAATCTTCTTTGCTGCTGCATGAGACCATGCAGCTGGTATGCAGCTACTACATCTTACAGGAGATAGGGAATTAAATCTAGTGTTGCTCAGTGATAGACCACATCAACCATTCACAGTGGCCAAATAATTTCCAAGGCTTCAACACATTGGGAACAGTGACAATGCCTTTGGGGAAGGTAGTACTTAGAGGTTTCCATACTTCAAGTTTTAGTTCAGTCTAGAACACATCCGGGTTCCCCAAACGAATGTGTTGTTTGGAACAAAGGCTACTGTACATTAGTACTTGAATATAGTGGGAAAGAACAAAAAAGTTAAATGACTAAAGTTCATTAAAATATTCTCTCTCACACACACTCACTCAGTTACTGAGTATATCCATGATAGGGTCTCTTCATTCATGCTCCTAGTGATGATCAAACAAGTTACTTTGCAACTGAAATATCAGAACAGAAACCAGATAATAAACTAAACTAATTTAGAATGCTTGATGTACACCCACAATGCTCCCATGGATACTGTCCTTATGATTAAACTAGTTCAGTCTGTTCAGTTTCTCAAAAAGGTTGAGAAGTGACTTCATTACACTATATCTGTACCTTCATAAGGAGACAATACCAGGTTACTAAAAGCGTCTGTAATTAATTAGGCAGAGAAAGGCATCGGAACCACCAATGGTTGGAAATTGAAGCCAGATTAACTCAAATTAGAAATCAGACAAATTTTTTTTTTTTTAAATAGTGTTACCATAGTTAATCCCTCTCAAACTACCAAGGCAAGTGGTAGATCATATATCTCTTTATGCCTTCAAATAAAGACTGGATGACATTCTGAAAAATCTACTTTAGCCTACACAAGTTATGCTTTAGTCAAACTATTTATTGAATTCAGTACAGGAGAGCCTATCTTCCCTTGGAATTTCCAGCCAAAAACCCCCTTTTCTGAAGTTTGGTGCCTAAACCGGGTTCATCCTTTCTCACCGAAAAAAAAAATGTTGTGGCTTTCCTATCACACCTACCTTACCTCGTCAATATCCACTGGTTAGAACACTCACCTGGGATACAGAGATACAGGATCAAATCCCCACTCTGCCTGATTTGGAACAGGAACTTGAACCCAGACCTCTGAGTCCCCAATTGAGTGCACTAACATCTATGCTATAGGGTAAAGGATAACACCAACACGTTTAGTGTGGAGCAAAAATTAGTTGGCCTCTCTGAAAATCCCTACCAGATGGTGCCCTGCAGGTGAGATTGGCAGGGTAACACCTAGCTTGAGAATTTCCAGAGGGCTTAGGTGGCAGGCCACTTGGCAACGTCCAGATTTGGTGGACATGGGCAAAGCCATCTAGCAGAAAGGTAAGCACATGGGGCTCTTTGCCAGCACTTCAGTCACCTCCAGGGTTAGGTAGCCGCTGAGCAGGTGTTTTGAAGATTTAAATTTTGGATTCAGGTGCTTAAAGAGGCAGTAGGCACCTAAATCCCTTTGTGCCTAATCCTGACTCATTAATTGCAAGAAGCCCTTTCTTTAGGCTATCAGATGTAGTCAAGCCAGCACATTTTTTTTTTTTTTAATTAAGGAATTTTCAGGGCTGACCTAATGATGCAAGAGACTGGCTCAGTTTCTGGGGCTGGTCTCTGACACTAAGAAGGTCTGCAAGCATTACAGAGTGAACAAAATGCTTACCTCCCATACCACTAAGTGCAGGTTCCTTTATACTAATGCAGTTCTTACTGTGGGAAGCTTCACAAGGTTTCAAGTTCGAAGGCATATGATAAATAAGGAAATAACACCAGTTCTCACAGCTCTGAAAAAGGAGTTTCCTCCTTCAGTTTGTGAGGTGGGACTGAAGTAGAAAGAAAACAAGAAAATAATGGGAAGGCTTCTTAAACAGGCATGGTCAAGTGGCCTGAGCACACAACGTGGTGCCATGAATGCCTCTGTGCAAATACTGGCTCTGATAACAGTTTTGGACAAGTGAACTCTAACTTTCTGCATCTAAGGAGGATAGCACATACCTACTTTGCAAGGATGTTGACGTTTTTAGATCTTCTGTAAAGCAAAAGTAGAATACTATTAAAAGCCAACAATAAAGAGTAAGAATGCAAATAAAAACTGAAGAACCAAAAACCTTGTTAAATTCACACCATATTAACTGTCTATTTTCTCTAAGAGGATGAATTTCACCTTCACAAGGGACTCATTAAGTTTTGCACAGCTTCTGTTTAATGCTGCCTTCCGTGTACCCACTATTCTGTATTTCTATCTGGAGTTGCACTGTAAAACCAGCTGAAACAAAAAAGATTTGGCTGCAAATGATTTGTGTGTGTATCATGGAGAGGTGATGCACTTCAGCTCGGCTAGGTAAATACTGCTCCTGATTCTCAATCCATAAAGCTGTATCAGCACCAATCAAGAACACAGTGCCTTATGCTCTCAGAGAATGAGCAGACACTATTCCTAATAACCGAAGAATCCATTGTGCACTCCCAGTAACTAAAAGTAAGAAATTAGTATTGTAAATCTTGTTTTGAACATTTTCTATCTAATCTACCTTGTACTTCAGATGTTCAGAAATTCATTTCCAAATAGACATTCCACACTAAGGCTATGCATTTAGGCACTAACAATACTTTTGACTTTCCTTTTCCCCTCCATCACCACCAATATACAGAGGCAGTTAATGATTGACTTTGAAATGTGGAAATCACTTTCCCATTTTTTAGTAAAAAAAAATTTATTACTTTTAGTTTTTAAATTACTGCAAACTTAATAGATGTGGAGTGTAATTTCAGCCTAATGGCACTCTTATAAATTACGTATTCTTTGGCAACCTGCAAAAAAAATATTCACGTTATACAAATGGAACTGTAAAAATAGGTATACATGGATTCTGAGCAATTTGACTGAAGACAAAGGAGGCACTAATTAAACAATCTTCATGAGGCTATTGATTTAATTTTCCAGCATAAAAATTTCTCAATACATTTTCCCTTACTTTAAAAGAAAAGAAAAGCATAGTGTATTTCCATTATTTCTCCCCAGCGGAAAAATTTTCATTAGTATGTTTTAATAGTTAAAAATAAACTCTCTCACACCACTATTGGTCTATTAGCATTGAAATGGAAATGCTAATAAGTCCTAAAATTAAAATGCTAAATAGATGTTTTAGCAATCATTGGAATACTACAAATTCCCTGAGTAAATTCATCACTCTCTTATCTATTACAGTGCATTGAAAAAATGCAAGAGTCCCAATGAGAAGCTTTAGAACTTTAATGGAGAAGGAAACTGGCATTCAACAACTAAATGCAAGTGCAGTTAGAGCACACAATCATAACAAATGAAATGTCAAGAGGGAAAAAAATTGTCAAAAAATCATCAACCTCTCCCTCCAATACACCTTCCTTCTGCCGCACAACTGATTTAGCTCAGAATAAGAAAATCAGAAAGGGGCATCTAACTTCAATCTAGAAACATTGTGACTATTCTAACATAAGATAAAGTAAATCTGAACTAAAGAACAAACTGATTCAGTAAGGGCTGCTAGGAAAAGCAATGTGTTGGCTATGAAAATAGATTAATAAAACCAAGTAATTCATAATTTTAAAAAGGTATTTGTGAATAGAGCTAGATGAATAGTGTATTTTTCAGTTTGTTGGCAGTACCAAAACAAAATGCTTTTAAAGTTTGGGTGGGTCAAACTAAAAGCAAAATTTGGCAAATAAAAAAAAGTTGCAATTTTTCTGGGATTGGAACATAAAAATATTTTGACACTTGGCACTTTGCCTTTTGAAAAAAAAAAGGACTAGCTTCACAAAATGGAGGAAGGGTGAGAGAAGGAATTAGTGTTGGTGGTGCTCCCTCCATATAAAACTTTTCAGTCCAGTGATTAGGGCATTCACCTGGGATGAAAACACCCTGGGAAGACTTCCCTTTTTGACTGATGTAGAGGAGGGATTTGAACTGGGTTAGAGGATTTTTTCAATCTCTCCTGCTGAAGCTCTCACACTTTTTACAGTTATTGGAGCAGGCACTTGAACTTGGGCCTTCCACATATTTGGTGAGACCCCAATGTCATTCATAATGTGAACAAATATTCACACATTTTCCCAGGCCAAATGGTTGAGTCTATAGCCTGGGGGTTAGGTCACTCATCTAGTATGTGGGGGATTCAAATGCCTGCTCCAATAACCATTTATTTATAAAAAGTGGAACAGCTTCAATGGGAAAGATTGAGAAAGCCCCACAAGAGACTACTCCACCAGTGGTTACAGCACTCTCTTGAAATGTGGAAGACAAATTGAAAACCCTTCTCCACATCAGGCAGCTTGGAAACTGAACCTGGATGACCCACCTGAGCGCCCTAACCACTTGCACTTAAAATAATAGAATGGATAACTCCCTTCCCCCCACCAGTTTTGTTAATATACTCATTTGCTTTTGTTGCAAGTGCCCAAGATCTAAACCCAAAACTATGAGTGGGGTTAAAACGTTTTGTTTCTACCTTTACAAGATCATCACAATGGACACAATTGCGACACAGGTCATGAGGTGGAAAGGAGGAACTGGAGGAGTGTTGGTCCATATATCTCTTGATGGTCTCGGATTCAGAGAATGAGGAGAGTAGCTGCACGTGCACAGATCATGGGGCACTATTTCCTGCAAATCTTTGGCCTCAGATGCATGGAGGGCAAGCATACCCACATGAGGAACACACCTTTCACAATTGTGGACTCTGCTTCCTCATTCTGAGCAAAATTTCCTTTGGTATTACAGTATTAAAAGATAATACACTTGGAATAGAATAAACTTCTACTTAGAACGAACGAACGCGAATGCGCACGCACACCCTTAATAAACTTGCATTAATTCTTTTGGCCACACTATTGCACTGCAAGCTTGTGGTCAGCTTATTTTCCACCATGCCTCCGACTAAGAATCATTGCTTCCCAGAATAGAGTGCTCCACACCCTACAAGTCTGTTCTACATTCTTTATCTTTAGTTGTACAGATTTGTGTTTATGAATGGTGTATGCAACCACTTTAGGACATTTTTAAACACTTAGTGTACTAACACGGGAGGTGGATTCATCTCTACAAGAATTCAAATGCAATGTATAATCAAATAACTGTGGTATTAGAATATAAAATGACTCACCAAGGGGGAAGAGTGATGTGCATAAAAACACAGCATTGGGATAAAATACTTTACAAGTATCTGAAGTGAAACAGATTTCTTACACCATCTGAGATTTGTCTTCATTTTTATTTTGATCGACGATCCCAGAAATTGAAAGCTGGATTTAGTCTGAATGCATACAGGTTAAGAGGTTTAGCTTTTCCCATAAAGACTACTTCTTCTATTTTGATATACATGATACATTTATTAAATTAGATAGAATGAAAAAAAATCAAAATTTATTTTACAATAAAAGGAAAACCAACAGGACACTGGACCTCAATACAGTGAGAAACAATGCCTCCAGAACTACTACAGCAAAAAACATCCTCTGTACAATATTACATGTCAACCAACACAAGCAGAAATATTTGCAAAGGGAACACATTTGGTATCTTCAGAACACAAGAACAGTGGTTGAGGAGAAAGTATCAAGGATCTAGCTAGACAAACATGTTCCTATTTTTACCCAGTGCAGATCCTTGGCAGGATTGAAGCTAGTGCAAACACTACTAACTTTTAGCAGATGCCAGCATTATACAGCTGGCTTTGGCTCCACGCTGATGTAAGCTGTTGAGTGTGACAGAAGTATGATTAGGACACATTGTCCTATTAAATGAAGCATACATGCTGCACGCTGCAACAGAATGTGTGATGTATTTCATTTAAAACAAAATCCAGCAAGGTACTGCCTTTCAGTTCTGCATTTAGGGACCCTCAACAACTGCTAGATTTAACTATTCTTTGCCAGTTCAAAAGCTCTCAGACCCGAAACTGACGAGACATAGCATAACAATGTGGGGGGGGGGGGGGGGGGGGGAGAGTGGAGATAATGTATAGAGAAAAACTGAGTAGACTTCTGATGTCTGGGTCTTGTTAATTTTAATGAAAGAAAATACAATAGTGCACATGGGAGGCTTCTTTTCACATTCACAATGCCCAAGCCCCCATTGAATTAAGATCCCCAAGTCAATATTTCTTAATAAGAAAAACCATAGTATGATGTTTCAAACCTATGGAGTCCAATGTATTGGCCATACTGCTCCTAAACTACCCACCTTCAATCTATGCAGCTTCTCACTACTATACTTTGTGTAACAAATTCATCTTACAGAAAAAGGACTTCCAAGAGTAGGTCTGGAAGTCCCATAGAAAACTTAAGGATCCTCCAGAAATTCAGTCTTGGTAGTCTACCATTCTCACTTCCTCCTCCTGATTGTTAAAAGCACTCAGAGGAGTTTGTTCTATGCTTACAATTTGGCCATAAAAGGATGAGCAATACAATCTCAGGTGACTGCAAAACTACTTCCTCAGCTACAGGTCTAACCAGGACCACTTGCTTTAGAAAAATCTGCTATTGTAGACTCCAAGTCATGATATATAAATCTTTACTATTATGTACATTTTCCCTGAATTGTTCACCCCTACCAATGCATATCATTTGTACAAGTTTCATAGCAAGGGATTCATCTTTAAATTTTTATCAAGAAGTTGAGTGAGGAGTGATCATCTTTTTCCTGAAAGGCTAGCAATGCCACAAGAAGTCACTAACTATAAAGATAGTGACCAGTTGCTCAGTCTAATGTTGATTTCTGTGGTTAACATGTGAACCCCTAAGACTACGAACAAGAGGAGGAAGGCTACCCGCCTGACAAAAAGCTCCTTCTAGAGAAGCAAAAAGGTAAAGATATACTGGACTGTACAGGTAAAATGCAGAGACTGCAGCCTTGAATTCTCATGAAAATGTAAAACCAGTGGGCAAACCCAAAAACAGAATTAAATTTTTACAAGATACAAGACTGCCAATTCAGACAAGGGGGAATAGTTGTCATAACTAAAATTTTGTCTGATGCATCATGGGAAAAAAAAAAAAAAAAAAAAAAAAAAGAAAAACTTAAAATAAAAAAAATTTTTTTTTTTTTATAATGGAAAAAAAAAAAAAAAAAAAAAAAAAAAGATCAACCAAAGAGAAAAAAGACAGGACTATTTTTGGTACTGTATTTAAAAAAAACCACCACAAAAAACCCCCACTCTTAAAATAAGAAAATAATATTTATGAGTCATTCCTGGCTCAGCCAGGAGGCTTCCTGAAGACACTAGGGAAAACAGTTTATTTCTGAATATAAAAAAATCTTATGCGTGGGGAAGAGGGTGAAGAGAAGGAATAAGGGCCCTTCTTTCTTTATTCCAAACCTAACTTACTAAAGTTCGCAAGAACCATCCTTGTGACCCTGTATTTCAAGTGTACATTCAAACACTTGAGAAAAAAACAAACATACATACATATGAGCTATGGCTATGGTAGGAAGGATTGTAAAACAGTTTTTAAAACACCACCAAAAAGATAGAACAGTGACATTGCACATTACTGAAAATAAATTTCTGCATACACTTCAAGTGCATTCATTACTTTACCATTTTAAAAAAATAAAGAAGCAGCAGAAATTTATCCAACAGTTATATCTGTCCCCTCTCCAAAGGTTCTGCAGTTTTTAGCTATAATGCTGCATGCACATTATCACATGCAATAACTATATGCAATCTCCTTCCTTTTTTCTTTTCCCCTGCCCCCTTCTTTTTTTTGAAGAATCTGCCAATTTAGGATATGTTAAATTTTCTGTAAGAAGAGAAGTCTTATTTGTATGCATTAAATTCAACTGAATTCACTAAGACCAACTGTAACTCAACAAACCATTAAAACAGCTCTTGAAATACTTTTTATACCTACGAATATTCTGCAGCTATCTATGCTACTCCTTATCCCAAATTACCAAAAACCTTTTCTTGTTAAGTAATTTTTCCTCCAGGTAAAAAGACAGTTCTGCTTAAAAACAGGAGAGAGTGTAGCATGTTTCTTCTTAAAACATAAAGGCTATGTTTCACATGATCCCTCATTACAAGGCAGTGACTTAAATAATTAAATGCTTATTTTTATACATAGTATTCCAGATACAAAAATCTTTCCTTCTGCATTCACCACAGGAATATAGAAGCAAGAAGAGTGCAAGTAACTGCAGGAACACATTAGGACCCAATCCTGTTCTCTGATACAGCAATACATATTGTGCATCTGGAAAAAAAAAAATCACTTTCTCCAGATTTCACTAGTACAGCTACATCACATGGTAGGGTTAAGACTAAATACCCACTAAGCAGATTATATATCTATATATATAGATTATATCTATATATATAGATATATTTTTTTTGCTTTGGTGCCCAAACACAAGGATGGATGAGTTGGATTAGCTTACTAGAAACACTAAAGGCTACAATAAGAAAACAGCTTGTTAGTAGATTTAAAACTATGTTAAGGACAGCCGAACTATTCAGAGCAATAACTGAAAGCTATAGGACAAACCAAATGGCATTGTGTACTCATGTTACACTCTGGCAGAAACAGGCAGCTTACTGAAGCAAAAACATTTTATTAAAAGCAGTATGCAAAGAAAAAAGCCAACTCCCAGAAAATATAACTCTTCCCATCTAATAGACAGAGCAGTAAAACCTGTACTGCACAGTGTTACAGAGATCATATCAACATGCTCTTTTTTTCAAACAGGGAGAGAAGGGGAAAAAAAAAAAGCAGCACTCTCCCACCCCCACCAGAAAGATGACCACATGTGGTATGGCTGGTATTAACAAAAATGTCTGGTGCTTCTATAGAACATATGTAAAACAAAGTGTCAAAGAGAAACTGAAAATATGTGCAGATATCCAAGGAGAAAAAAGGGTACAATCTCTTTCAGAGTGGATGCTCACAGGAATCTGTTAGGAAATTCTTCTAGCTAAATCTCTGGCTTGGCAAGTCAAAATAAGGGTGGCATCAAGGACAGAGACAATGCACAGATTGGGGTCTATAACTCTTCTGCAATCTGAAGTAATGAATTAATAGCTGCATCCTTGTTCCCCCTCTGGGCTTCTAGCACTGAACGAATTACTTCCCTGTCCATGTTGGGGAACATGTCTTGGATAGATTTCAGATCCTCTTCATTACACAGATGCTGAGGGTTGACTGGAGGAGGTGGCACAGCCAGTGGTACCATGCCTGGGTTACAGACTGCAGGCATTCCTGGAAACAGAGACATACAGAGGAAGTTAGATTCCTCCTACATGAATAATAAAATGCTTATTCTTGCTCAAATGAAATAAGCACCAAAGCCCCCTTTCAGTATATATTTCAGAGAAAAGTGTTGACTTTATTTATAGGCACAAAACAAAGCTGCCACTCCACATACCAGAAACTTCTGGCTCTAAGCAGCGAAGTCTGCCTAGCAACACTGACCCAACTGATCTCATTGGCTATGTCTACACTGGCAAATTAGTTCGAATTAAAGAGGCTTAATTCAAACTAACTAAAGCCATGGCTACACTAGGCTTTAGTTAGTTCAAAATAAGGGCTTCCTTAATTCAAACTAAGAGGTTAATTCGAACTAACTAATTCGAATTAACCAATGTGGCCATGTTAATTCGAACTAATTTCTTAGTTCAAATTAACTGGCCATTGAAATGAACGGGGATCGCTAATTCGAGCAAGTGCTTGCTTAGTTCGAACTAATGTTCCAGTGTGGCCATGGACTAACTAATTCGAACTAATTTTAGCAAGTGTAGCCATAGCCATAAAGAGGAACTCTCCATTTAGGCTTATGGGTTACACTAACATATTATTGTTACAGGCTACCCAAAAAAAGTAATTAAAGAGAGATAATGATTGCACTCCTTTATTAAGTCCTTTGGGTTTATATTGTGGCTTGCAGTATCTTTTTGTTGCATATAAAGGCCAACACACTAACCTACTCAATGATGCAACAATATTTCAGTGTTGAAAACAAAATAAGTAAGGCAAAGCATGATTCTTTACTTAGTGATGCCAGAAGTTACATTTCTTGACAAAGGTAATAAAGAGAGCTCTGATAAAATTGGATTTCAATAAACATGGTCTCCATTACACCAAAATAGGAAAGCATTAAAGTAATTCATTATTCCCAAGTAGACTGGGATCAAACAGAAGTGAACACCATGAAAAGCTTGGATTTTGAGTTAATTTCTCTTCTTGTATAAATGGTACCCAACTGTTCAATGCGAGACAATGCATGATACAAGACAAATTAGTTTTTAGTCCTACAAACGGGCATCTTCCTTGACAGTATTGCTTCTTCTAGTTTTCCAAGAAGATGACAGAAACCATTTAAGATATATAATTTTAATTTCTGGACCTTTTGTATGATGTTAAGTCATAGTACTGTTAAAGTCGGGGGGAAAAACAACATTGCAATGCAAGATAGAAAGGGATTTCTAAAACCAGAGTTCTCTGTAAAGTTCCTGAAGACATGATGCATGCTCCCTTTTAAAAGTATGTTTTCACCACCATTTGATGACCTTATAAATAACTTAAAATCATGCCCACAATTTAGGGATAAAAAAAAGTCGCAAAGTTATAGTTCATTTTTATAACGCTGTTCTTAGGTAGATGATGCCAAGGATAATGCATTAAAGACTTCTATAAAGAATGTATAATGTATTTCAAGTGAATTGGATTCTAAATTGTGATATTGCTGTACAAGACATCATTTGACAAGAAAATGTCATGACGTGGAAGCACTGGAGATTACAGCTATTACAACTATTTCCAGGAGCCCCATGCCTGGGGGTGGGGCCAGCAGGGGATGGGGTCCCCAGCCCTGCCCCCGGGACCTGCTGAGGGTGCGGTGGGCGGGTCTGGCATGGGGGCCAGCAAAGGTTGCCCACCCCTGAATCAGCCACTTTGCCCCATCCCAACTATGAGATTGTCATCGAATTGACAGAAATATAAGTAAGTATGCACATCCAAAGAACTTAATCAGTAAACATGGCTTCCATGTAGCATAAGGAAGACCAACACACAAATATGGGTAAATCAAACCAACCAATAAATAATTCTGGCCTCATACTATCAGACAAAAACAGCTGAAGTGCAAATGAACTCAATCTTTAATTTTCAACATCATCATCTTTTAATAGAACAATTTCCAGACAGAACTTGTAAAACTGTTTTAAATGTGTGATTAAAAATACAACTACTATACTTTTTTCAAACAGATTCATCACCAGGTGAATAGCACAACTAATAACCATCTTACTCAAAAAAGGAAAAAGTAGCATCATTCCAGTTAGTTTCTCAAGTGATTCAGCAACCCTCTAGTAGAAATGGAACAGCATATTTTCAAATTTAATGTTGTACATCTTGTCACAATCAAAATCATGAAGGCCAGAGGGTTCCCTTTCCTACTCTGTCACCAGAACACATTAACTCTTGAATCTCAGACATTTGCAAAACCACTACTGAGACCTGGTCTACACTAACAATGGAAGTCAAAACAATGCCACTTATGCCAACCCCTGAAAGCATGCATCTCCATGGGCAAGTCAGTTACGTCGACCCAAATCGCAGTGATATTTGACTTAAAACCACCCCTGCAAGTGGCATCGTGTTGAAGTCGAATTCTATGGGGTAAATTAGTGTCAGGGTAGGCAGAGTGTAACATAGTTATCGGCCTCTGGAAGCTATCCCATAATTCTGTTTTGACCACTCTGGACATTTGCACTCTGCTGTACTGTGGTCATAGCTCCTCCCCGCAGATCCTGGGAAATTCTGAATTCCCATTTCCTGTTTGGTCGGCAAGGAGGGAGCTTGGTAGCTGAACTACTCACAGCGATGACACACCCCAAATGCACCACAACATGGAGTCAAACAGAGGTCTTGGATCTTATCAGCCTGTGGGGCAAACCATGTGTTCTTGCTCAGCTTCCAGTCAGCAAAAGAAATCATGATACCTAAAAGAGATTGTGCTGTATGATTGGGAAGGGCCACAAGAGGGATGCACAGCACCACCACGTTAAAATCAGAGAGCTCAGGCAGATATATCAGTGAACTAAGGAGGCAAATAGTTATTCTGGCTCATCACTGAAGACGTGCCCCTTTTATGGGACGCTGTATGCAGTTCTTGGAAGTGACCCCATCACTATGCCACCACGCAGCATTGATACCACCAAGGAATACCAGTCGAGGATAAGTAATGAGGACTCCATGGATGAGGAGGAGAGCAGAAGAGCAGGGTATTCATTCTCCCAGACAGTCAGGACTTGTTCATCACCCTGGACTAGCCCAGCCAGTCACAAGACGACAGATGTCAGGGAAGGCACACCTGGTGAGTATGCTTATCAAAACTCATTTCTGCAGTTACGTTCTAGCCCTACTTCTAATTTTGGGAGAGGGGAAAGGAATATGGTTTTGGAGGGTATGGCATTTCTGAGTGTAGGTAAACTTCAGCAGACGATCACTCCAAGAACAGATTGCACAGGAATGATACAAGAATCCTCCATGGATATCTCTAGGAAGCTTTCATGAAAGTACTCCGCAATCCTTTGCTCAAGGTTTCTGGGGAGGACAGTTTTTTTTTTTTTTTTGCCACAATTGGAAACGTTTCCATGCCCCACTGCTATTAAAGGAGCAGGCATCATCGTGGAACACAGCACAGCAACATGAGAGCCAGGGCTATACACCGACGCTTGCAGCAAATCTTCTCTCTCCATCTGCGTTACTCTTGGGAGACATGTCACACATGGTCATCTAGGGAAGTTGGCTCAATTTGATAGTAACCATCCCAATACCATCTTCTTCCCCTGCCCTGGATGGTGTCTCTTGGACACAAGACATCTGGCACTGTTTATGTGCGTGTTAAGGGTCCCTTATTGATTGCCCTATATTTTCTGCAACTATAATTTATCCATAGCCTCCTGTAACCCGTTTTGCTCACCTCCTCACAGAGTACACTTTCAGAGGTTAAGGGGCAGCACACTGGTCCCTCTCTTTGGTTAACTGAGCATTGGGGAGCTGAATGCTGGATATCACTGAAATGGATGCAAACGCCCCTTGTTTAACATGTCTGGAATAGCAGTCTGACCCCTGAGATATGTGAAGTTTGGAATGTGGGTCTGGCCTCATGTTCTGAATAGTCAAGGAAGTTCCTTTAACAATGTAGCCTTTTTTTATACATCAGATTATATAACAAGGGGAACTGTGTGTTTTGCTTGCTTTACAGTCAACTCTTCACCCACCAAACTCCTGCAGAGTGCCTCTCCCAAACTGGGGAGAAGAAAAGAGCATGGATGACATGTTCAGCAAACTGAAGAACACCTCTGCAGCGGAGCTGATACAGAGCTCACAGCCTAGAAGATGTCCTTATCAGAGGAACTGAACATAGACATGGAGATCAGAAGATTAGCATGGGAGCAAGAGTGTGCAACACAACAGCAGATGTGTATTATGAGGGATCAGTCCAACATGCTGAAGCACCTGGTAGAGCTCCAGGAACAGAAACAGGACAGACTCCCTCTGCAGCCCCTCAAAAATGCTCAGCAAACTGTATTACCAACCCCAGTCACAAGCGTATCAGGTGGAGATTTAGCACAGTGCAGAATATGTTACACTCTATGCCAGCGGAGGCCAGCAGAAAAAGGTGACAGCTCCTTTAAGAATGGCACTGTAGCATTCCTTTTTGCTTACCCCATCCTCACCCCAAATGAAAGAGGCCACAAATAAAACTGATTTTTTTAAAAATCAGTTTTAATTCACTCATAGCCTGGGTCCCCATCAGTGTGAAAAAAAAAACAAAAGGGAAGGGGAGAGTATTGTGCATGGGTGGGGGATAGGAAATAAGCACGTAGCACGGACTGGCACATACATTCCTGCTGTTCATTGCAAAAGTTGTTTTTCAATGCTTCCCTGATGTGCAGCGCTCCGCAGTTTGCTCTCACATCTGACTGCTTAAAATTTATAGCCAGCCTAACAACCTTCACAACCCAGCCATGGGAGAGCTTTTCACTGTGTTTCACACAAATTATGGAGCACAGAGCAGGTACAGATAGCTGTTGGTATGTTTTTCTCAGAGGTCAAGTCTAGTGAATAGACTTCTCCATCTGCCTTTTAAACATCCAAATGTACATTCTGCCACCACTTTGCACTTGGTTTAAGGCTTCATTAGCCAGGGGAGCCGGCTTCCCCAGGATCACTATTGGCATTTCAACATTCCCCATATTGATTTTTGTGATCAGGGAAGAAAATGCAGGCAGGCACTTTTTTAAAAAAAACAGATCCAAGTTCCTAAATGCACTTCTCCAGACCACCCAACATTGATCTTAGTGGCCTTGCAGGCTCTTGTGGATCACAAGGGCTGTTTCACCAAGAAGTATCCTTTGCAGTTTATGTAATCTGGGGCAAGGCGGTCCATAGCTAAGACAGGGAAAAACATGACCTCTATGGCTCCTCCACAGCTTGGGAACCACACTGCAGCAAACTTGTTCCCTGTGTCCTGCACATTTCCCAAAATCACTACCCATCATAGCAGAAGGGTATTAGTGGCCCCACATGCTTGCATCACAGCAGCTCCCACAATGGATTTACTGACTCCAAATTGATTTCCAACTGAATGGTAGCAGTACAGTGTTACTTGTGTCCACAGAGTGATGAATACTTGCTTGAGACCAGTGAAGAAGTGAGTACACATGTGCAGCAGGGCTGAGGACAACACTGTGTGAAGTTCAAGGAAAGTAGCCTTCCCCATACAAATGCCACTGCTAACCATCACAATGCAATCTCAGTCTGTGCTTGTTTTCCAGGACCAGAACCAGCAATCAACTGACTGACTGCGTGATAGCCTGCAGCAAGGAGGAACTGTTTCGCTCTATCGCTTGTAGCAGAGTGGCCTCAGTAACATCACAATTTCCCATATAGTAGCTCACATCTCACCCCTGAAAATACTGCAGGATAAGGCATGAGGTATTTGTAACATTCACAATGATAGTGCAGAGCTGAGCAGGCTCCATGTCTGTGTGTGCAAGGCAGAGAAAAACGCACAGAAAAACATCTCATTTATGATGAGGGAAAAGAAGGGAGCACATTGCATCATGGGAGGATGATAATCTTCCCACAAGCCTCTGTGTGTAGTTACACTGTGGGATAACAACCCATGGTGTACTGCTCTGAACTTCAACCCAACAGTGAAGAGTGGGACACAACAGCCTGATACAAGAAGCATGGAATAAGCAAGCTCCTATGACATCCAGAATTCAGCAGGTGAAAGTCAAATTCAAAACAGACTAACTTCATTCGATAGCGCAGATATGGTCTGAGGAAATACTCTAAACTTTAGAGTTTAATGTAGTTTTCTTCCCTAAAGATTTTAAACATACCATCTTCACCCTCATTATAGAGGCTATAGACAAGTAGTTTTGAAAGTTTTATACCTTTAAATTAAATTTAGTGCTTGGACTATTCTGTGACCCATGACACTGAATATCATAAACCAACCATCAGTGGCACTGACTTTCATACCATGATGAAAGTTTACTTTGTCATTTACAGTATATTCCCTACATTTTATCAGAATTTAAAGAATATTGCTTTTAAATAAAAAAGCAACATCACTCCTGATTTACAGACTTAAATTTACATGACAATCTGCCTGTTAAAGACTGTTAAGACTGTCTTTTATAAAGAAACTGCTTGACACACTAAGTAGCTTCAATTTTATAAAATTAAGATTCAATACAATATCACTTCATCTAACAGATACTATATAGCAGCTCATTTTTCACTGGCAAGCATAGACGGAAGATAAACAGTATTAATGTTTTTAGTGGAGCTGGAATTGCACTCAGCCATTGTGCTCTTGCTTCAATATTGCATAGAAAGTATTATAAATTAAAAGTGGAGAGTCAGTTCTCTTAATGCATTCAGTGTAACTGCAGTGGCAAACATGCTGGAATAAGCAATGACATGCCAATATATAAAATGAACATGTAAAATAGCAAATCAGTTAATTGCATATTGTGATCATTTATGAACAGCCCTGGATGCAGCAGGGAGAAAATTTTTAATCCAAATTGCACACGATGCATTACACAAATATTTTGCTTCTTAATTCTTAGTACAGTCAAGTGCCTTAAAACTTTTCAGGAAAAGAAATGAATGTATCTAAAAGAATGAAACATATGAACTACATAATATAATTCCTTACAGACTATACCATTTTAATTGTTTGGAGGAAACTCCACTGTGGGGGGAGCTTTATGAAGGCACTCAACTCATTTATACCTTTGTAAGTTTCCTAAATGTTCATTTTGTACGAAGACTCACATGTATCAGGATTTTTTGTGCTAAAAACTATAGGCTATTGTTTTATTTTTAGAACATGAAAGTCTATCTGATCATCAATATATCAAGTTATAGAATTAATTGCAAAATGGACTGATACTGTGGAAACATGAATATTGTCCAATCCCACAATAATTCTGGCACTCTGGGCAGACTAATATGATAGAACAAAGCCAATTGTGTTTTATATTTTATTTACACATTTTAATCTGAGTTTTAGGATGCAAGTACATTAGATGCCATTTAGTAAAGAAGAAATCTAGTCCTTCATAAAGGCACTTGACTGGACTTTTTATAATCAAATTGAGGATGTCACAATATCTATTTGAGACTTAAAAATGAAAGGTTAGTCAGTGTATATTGCTTTGACAAAATGTTCAAGGGAAAGGGAGTTGTCTGTTAAACTAGTGACTAAGGCCTACGCTTTCAAAAGTACCTCAGCACCTGAAGCTACACTTCGGCATCTAAACCCAGACTGAAGCACCTAAATCCCCCTTTTAATCTTCACCCCAATTCACAAAACTCGTGCTGAACCATGAAGGCTCCTAAACTCACTCAGCGAGTAAGATTTTGTAGTAAAAATGTTTAAGTGCCTATGTTTCTGCCTCTGGGAGTGCACACTGCTGCCTCAGCCTAAGGATCTGGAAGCCTAAGCACCAGAAGAATTCATAAACCAGGGAAAGACAGGTGTTCAACCAGCTCTCTCATGCGCAGAGCCAGATTTAGTAGGCATCTCAGTGACAGCCTACTGGCTTGGCCCCTCAGACTAATTCACACAAAACAGCTGGGAAAAGAACTTCCCTCAACTTGTAGCCCAGTGCTTAGGGTCCACTGTGAATAAATAGTCACAGGGGGCTGGAGGAGAAGGGGAAGAAATAGAAGAAAGAGCACATGCGTGGACAGACTGACGGATACATACAAGCATCAGAATGCTTCTATAGTTTGATGGTTAAGAGGACTTACAAAGGATGTGGGAGAGCCAGGATCCAATCTCTCTACTCCCATGACTAATTATTCATTCACAGTGGAATTGCTTCAACAGAAACAACTGAAGGAACCCCCAGACTATAGTATCCCAGAGCTCAGTGGTTAGGGCACTCATTTGAGAGGTGGTAGATCCCTCTTCAAATAAGTTTTCACCAGTGGTGGGAGGGGCAGGAGGGGTTTGAACCAGGCTTCTTCCACATCCCAGAGGAGTACCCTGATTCCCAGGCTATTAATTAGAATAGAGGTTCTCCTCCAACCCCTACTTTCTTGAAACACACACACACACACCCACACCCCTGAGGCACCTAACCTCAGAGGTTTCACAGGTGAAAATCACTAGCAGAAATCAGTACCTCCCTGCAGCCCAAACTGAGGAATTTAGCTCAGTGAGAACGGAGGGACTTAGACACAACCTTCTTATTGGTATCTCTCATTCACTAGTTTAGATGGCTCCATGCCTAGCATAATGGCTTCTGTGAGTAGCAGTCTAAAGGGGCTAATCTCTCCCCATACAATGTATAGGGAATCCAGGTGCCTAGCTTGTGTTTTGTGAATCACAGTGTATTCCTGTGATTTTTTAGGCTCCTAAAAGTTAGGTGCTGCAACACTCAGCATCACAGCGCTGAAGTACTTTTGTAATCTAGGCCCAACTGCCATCAGTAGAGTTCTCACAGAAATAAGCATTAGATGACTTGGTTAAGACTAATAATCAAAATTAATACTGCTTCCAAAAGGCACATGGTGAAAAAGCTTCACCATGAGAATGCAAGATGTAAGGCTTCAGCCCAATATGGTAACAGGGCTGGATAAGGCAAATAAAGGATAGAAAGCTTTGTTGGTAGAAAACCTGTTGGTGCATGAGCTTCCAAGAAATTATCAAAGTCTCCTCCCCTTCCACCAGGGGGAAAAAAAAAAAAAAATCCTACCATGGCCTGGGCTGGAGTATTCCCCTCTTCCTCTACAGAAAGGGAGAAGCACCTATTTTGCACTTGTTGACATTAAGAATGTTTGCTACCTGAACTAACCACAAGGCTACTTGAATCAAATGCTACAAATGACTAATTAATTTTACATCCTTCCAGCACAGCTTGCCTTTGTGTATTGATGACTTTAGGAAGGCTATTAGTATATTGGAAAACTACTAATTTCATAGTTTTAGTATAAAAATCCTAAAATTAACAGTTTTTGTACCTACAAATGCTACTACAACCAATTATGCTTATTTTTGAAGTCTCTGGGGAAAAACGAAATCTCTAGACACCATTAGCACCTGCAACAGGGCAAAGATGCCTTTATAGCTCAAAATAGATGTATTAAAACCAATGTATTGTGACATCCAAGTGCAATGCCCTGTGGTGCAATAAGCTGTGTACAAACGCAAAGCAGTTTCAATAAGCTCATGCAAATATTCTTGATCCAATAGAGTGGAGTGAGATAAGAGCTCAGAAAACTTACCCAGAGCAAAGTACTCAAGCCCTGATGATAGGTGAAAAATGAGGGGGAAAGGAATAAGACATGGAAAAGAAACATTAATCTTTTTACCAGGAAATGAACAATTTAGCCTTCAAGGATGAGAGACAGGAACATTCAGATACAAAGCAGTTAGACTATAGATTCCAGTCTTCATAATTTCACAGTGCCTTTTAATGAGATGTAATTTGTTGCAATACGCCGAGCAAATTTCTTGAAGGTGTATTGCAGTGGTTTGTGGAAACAATGATTAGAAAGAAAGTTGTCTATCTAGACTGCAATTTGCTTGTGGCATTTTTTCTTCCCTCCATGAAAGGCAACATACCCCTGTAGCATTGCATAGAAATATTCAATACTAACGTGGACTAAGCTATGAAAGCAAGATGACTTATAGGTCTTAACAGACTTGTGCTATTATACCAAACCCTTGGCTTTCATACTACACTAGCCTACTGAAGATTTAAATTCTTTTTTTAATTCCAATCAGAGCACTTTTCATTGAAAATGGTCACTGAAATCAGAGTTTACAGTTTCAGAATGACTCTGCATATATTAAGATAACTCTTGTTAATATGCACAAGAAGGTTCAGCCACACTAAGCTTTGCCTCCTTGGTAAGATATACTTCATGCCCTCAATGGAGACCTAATCTACTTTTAATATTTTAAAGTTCTGACTTGCAAGCGTCCTTTTAGTTAAAACAGGAGTGAACTTCTTTTTGAGCCCATTAACACTATTCCTTAGCTGGCTGTAGAGTAGGGGTATCAAACTCATTTGCTATGGGAGTACATTTGTCAAATCTGGTCTGCAAGTGAGCTGTACATACCATAAATCAAAATACTAGGGCCTACTCTCTCGTGGTATCGCAGAACAATGGGTATGCAAGACTGTGCTCTATGATACCGGAAGACCACACTCACTCACTCTGATACGGAGAGAGTGTGGTCCCGCAGAGGGCAGTCACGGGTCGGATGGAATTGGCTCATGGGTGATATCCTGCCTGTGGACCATATGTTTGACACCCCTGTTGTAGAAGTTCTATCTGAGAAGCAAGTTTCTGTTGCTTAGTCTACTGCCCAATCACCTGGGAGTCAGGCACTTAAATACCATTGAGGGTCTGGGTCTAAGTGACTGGGCCTGTGAAAGTATATAGCATTCTGTAGATCAGGGGTTCTCAATCCCTGGCCCGCAGGCCAAAAGTGGGGGCTGGGCCACAGCCACCTGGTCCCAGCATGCAACTGGGAGCCCTGCTGCGGCCAACCGCCTCCCATCCAGTCCTGGCCAGGGCTTCAGGGGCGCAGGCCAGCACAGCATGGCTGGGGCAGGAATGTTGGGGGGCACGGGCCAGCACGGTGGCTCTGTGGGGCATGCTAACTGCAAGGGGTGGCCGCAGGCAGAACAGCATGACTGTGGGGGGGCATGCGGTCTGCGGGGGGCAGGGCCACGAGCTGGCACAGCCACAGGGGGTGGGGAGCAGAAGCGTGGGCCATGCTGTTGCTGAGGCCCACACACCTGCCCGCATATTCGTCCTGTTCATGGGCATCCAGCCCTCCCCCCCCCCCCCCCCCGACACACACCCATTTTAAAAAAAAAAAAAAAAACATTTTTTTTTTCTTCAAATTTTGTTTTTGGTTTTTTTTTTTTTTGGCTCAAGGGCCACAAATGTAATTTTTACAACCCTGAAGGGCCACTAGTTTAATTGAAATTTTATTTAATTAATTGAATTTTAATTAAAATTAATTTGAATTTAAGTAATTTAATTGTAATATAAATGTAATTAGACAGACTGGTGGCCCATCAGGATTCTAAAAATTATATTCATGGCCCTCGAGCCAAAAACGTTGGGAACCACTGCTGTAGATCACTGGCCTAGCAAGACAGAGTTTGGAGATTTTGTTTGGTTTTTTGAAGCATAATGCTTTGGAAGTTAGATGTTTCAGCAAAACAGTGTAATCACCAGCACACTCCACTCTGTAAATCAAGGAGAGAATGCTAGTCATTGGGTGGCATAAAAGTGCTTTTCTTACTAACAAAAATAAATATTCAAAAGTGAAGTTTAATTTCATACAGGACTATTCAACTACTTGAAGGGGTGCTCCAAAGAGGAGGGAGCTAGGATGTTCTCGATGGTAACAAAGGACAGAACACAGAGTAATGGTTTCAAATTACAGCTGGGGAGGTCAAGGTTGGATATTAGGAGAAACTCTCTCACTAGGCACAGTGGTGAAGCATTGGAATTGGTTACCTAGGGAGGTGGTAGAATCTCCATCTTTGGAGGTTTTTAAGGCCCGGTTAGACAAAACCCTGGCTAGGGTGATTTAGTGGGAGTGGTCCTGCTTTTTAGCAGGGGGGGTTGGACTAGATGACCTCGTAAGGTCCCTTCCATCCGTATTATTCTATGATTCTATTCCATTTTTGTTTCTGGTCCAGAGTTGTATTGCACATCTCCCCTGGACTGTGTAAAAGTGACTCCTTGTTACTCAACATTTTCTTCCTGGGTATAGTTAGTATCTACTTACTGTCATGACAAGCCACTTTTTACCTCCTTTTTACGTCAGTTATTACTACTAAGGATCACAGAAGTGAAAGAGATTCTAGTCTGGCTTGGACATCAAGATTAACAGTACTGTTTGCACTAAATTTCAAATGCAGAGTCTTACCAATGAATGACCCAGAAAGATCTTAGCTTACCTTTCTGATAACAGATTGCATCTGATTAGAAAAAAGTTTCTTTTAAGTTTAACAAATTATGGAAATCAAAAAAAACTGTAAAATTTTGTCTAAAAAGAATAGCAATTTAAACTTTCTGAATAGGCTTTTCAAGCAAGTCATGAGGAAATGCTTATTGCTCTATTTCAGTCACAGGAAACTTTCATCACCAAAATTCTATTAGGAATCTGTCTGCAAGATCATTGCTGGAACAGAATGACACCTAGTGGCTAGTCACTTACTTGCAGATATAGTTCACTGGGAAAAATTAAGGGTATGTGCACACTGCAATTAAAAACCTGCAGCTTACCTGCGCTAACTGACAAGCTCACAGGGCTCTGTTTATAGAGCTGTTAAACTGCAGTGTAGATGTTCGGGCCCAGGCTGGAGCCCAGGCTCTAAGACGCTGTGAGGTGGGTGGGTCCCAGAGTTCAGGCTGTAGCCCAAGGCCCCTGTACGACTAAGTCAGCAGGCATGCGCCATGAACAGGTGTCTAAATGCAATGCTGACAAACACTTCAGAATAAACCTCACTGGGTAAGATTTTTCTCTTTATGATTCCCATTGAGGGGAATAGGACTAACATGGCGGTCCTTTGAAAATCTAGGGTAAAATGATATGGCGTAGACTGTTTCAAAATAAACAGAAGTTACTTTCCGTAATAACTATCTCTGAGATGACTGCCTGCATATATTCACTTTGCAAGGAAAGGAAATTCCATTGGGAAATTTTATACCTGGGTCTTTTCAATCTCTCTCAAGTAAATAGACGGTGTAACCTCAATTTATATTTAGTTCCTTCTGCTAACAGTATGTTGTCAGATTCTGAAACAGTAAGGAGGGTGGAAAAGATCTACTACCAGATGCGCCTTCAAATACATTCTACATGTACCCCTTCCCCCATCATTATAGGCAATTGACAAGAAGTTCCCAGACATAAAGGAGGTGGATCTGAAGAGTCTTATTTGATTAACAATTGCACCCTGGCTGGGGCAACACACAGGCACCAGGGTGATGATGGGGTGGGATGGATGGGAAGTCAGGGAAGGCAACAGGGGGCCTGGAGCCCAAAACCCTGCAGCCAAAGCCTGAAACCCCCACCATCCCACTGCTGAAGCCCAAGCCCCACTGCCACTCAGGAAGGTAGGGAACCTCAGTTACTTGCTCCAGTATCTTGGAGGAATGTGGAGGAGAAGCTGGGCCCAACCCCTGCTGGCAGCTCCAGCAACCAACACCAAAGCAGCACACCCAGGAGAAGGGCAGCCAACCCCTTAGCACAGAGCTCAAATCAAGATGTAGAAAACTGTGGGTCAGGAGATCTGCCCAACTGAGCAGAAAAAGAGGGAGACTGGAAGTTCTAGTAGGCCAGAGTACAAAACCAATGAACCCAAACTGAGTGATGTTCACTTCATCTCTAATGTACTATGGACTTAGAGAAATATCTGGCTCCAGTCAATGATCTCCTGCTGAGCTATTTTAAAACAATACTGTCTATCCTTGGGAGATTGAAAGCTATAGGAGTGCTGTAATGGGCACACCAATCCAAAAATTCATGGCCTTTCATCATAAGTATGGATATGTTGTCATGATAAAATTATGTACAATTTACAGCAGTGTTATGGTAAAAAACAGATTATTTTATGGTAGGGCAGTGGAAGGCAACCCCCCGGCATGAGTGCCAACAATGGCACACAAGCCCTTTTGGAGCGACACTCGGCATCCTCTGTGGCGCCACAGAAATTGCTACTCCTGCCACCAAGAGACACTCCAAGTGGCTTCTTTTGGGGGTGGCTGCGGTGCGGAGGTCCCTGCCACGTCCATGCCCCAGGCATATCATGTAAAGAAGCCACCCAGAGCGGCTCCTCTCTGTGGTATGCCGCCACCAGAAGGAGTGACTCCAGGTAACTGGGGATAGGGGTCCCCAGGCACGCTGCTGAGAGCAGCCACTCCAGGTGGCTTCTTTCCATGAATGGGCTGTCGGCACCAGCTGAGGGTTGAGGAGGAGGGGTCGGCACAAGGGTCAGCAATCATATGCTTCAGAATAAGAACTAAGCAGGTTCCACCATGATACAGTAGCAACTCTTAAAATCTGGAGAGAACATGTTTAGTAAAAGTGGAGTGAAACTGGACAACAAAAGTTAGTCCCCCCAAGACCCAATTGGTTTAGGAAAAACTCTCTCACTAGGAGGGTAGGGAAGCATTGGAATGGGTTACCTAGGGATGTGGTGGAATCTCCATTTTTGGAAACATTTAAGGTCTGCTGCACTTTTAAAGACTAACAGATTTAAATTTAAATTTCCCAGGATTTCCCAGGTAGTACTTTAAGTACTCAAAAATCCTAAAAATATTACCACTAAGTAACTGAAGAGGCTAGACTTCATATTAAGTGTTTACTTTAAAAATAAAAGTGGTCAAGTGGAATATCAATTACCCTTTTACATTCAATATCTCACTACCAATGTTCTGACTCATGTTGAGATTCTCTCCAAGATTCCAGACATTATCAAATGCAGTATGTGTAAGGAGGGGAATTTACCAAATTATTCTTGACAGTTAAAAGGAAGACTTAACTATTAAAGGTGTGATTGCACCACAATGCATTTTCTCAGGCAAGTACAACATCTGACACATGCATACTTTCTGAAAGAAGTGTGGCACTAAATTAGGGCTAGTCTGCACTTAAAACTTAGAGCTGCACAGATGTGTCTAAACAGCTATGCCACTGTAAGAGCACTAGTGTAGTTACATGATGTCAACAGGAGAGAGCTTTCCTGATGTCATAATAAGAACACCTAAATGAGTGGTGGCAGCATTGATGCTGGCAAGTTTTATGTTGTTCAGTGGGAGTATTTTCTTCACACCCTCAAGTGAAAAAAAAAAAAAAAAAAAGGCTTGCTGGCATAAGTGCTAGTATAGACAAAGCCTTATTCTCACATCTCAAAAAGGGAGAGTGGAAAGGTGAAGTCAACTCATTGTATCCACCCATCATCTCAGGAACTAGATGGGCTAGACAGTAGCACAAGGTGACATGTTCCTGGGAGACAGCCAGTGAGGCACTGTCATTAACCCTCCTCCAGGGATTTCACCCTGGGGAATTCAGCTTGAAAAAAATTCCAGCCAGGGCTCACTTGGATAAATTTCCCCAGGAGATGTGCAGAGTCAAGCGAATGTGGGTGACTTTCTCGTACTGCTGAAAACAACTTTCTGCAGCATGCTTGATGGAACCGAAGAGGTCCAGCCTAGGATACGAAAGACTGCTGTGACAATGGATCCTGAAAGAACTAGCTTTCAGTTAATTCTACCCTTCAGAGCTGCTCCTCTACCTTGAAAGAGAAATAGCTGCTTCTGAGTCATACAGAAAGAAGACTCTTAAAATATCAAGTAACGTATGTTCTGAAACCAGATTTCTTGGAAACAATAAAAAAAGCTAGCTTCACAGTTTTTTTTCCAGCCAATACATATGGAAACTTCAGTTAAGTAACATTCACCACAATTTCAAAGCTTGCAATGCACAGTGTAAAATGAGCTAAAAAATGGATTTAGAATTTAACCCTTACAAAAAAAAAATCAGAAGCCGTCAGTAAGGTTCAGTAGACTAATATTTTTCTTCTAAGTCCCCTTTAGAGTCTTTCAAAAACAACAAAAAAGGAAAAGTCTGAGCGTTATTAAAGGAAGCAACTTATGATGGTCTTAAAAAATAAGTCAAATTCCAAAGGGGTAGCCGTGTTAGTCTATTGTAGAAAGACAACAGAGTCTTGTGGCACTTTTAAAGACTAACAGATTTATTAATCGCATGAGCTTTCGTGGGAGAAAATCCCACTTCGTCAGACGCTTTGAAG